>JAQBSW010001593.1:0-128387 GCA_029291075.1 Eudiplozoon nipponicum
TTCGGTTTTCATTTGATTATTTGCGTTGAAATTACTCTGATTTTTTTCATATTTCTTATTTATACTGATTGGTTAGTGTATAAACCCATGAGTCTGCGTGTCTGCGTGCGCGTATGGGTCAATCTCGTTGAATTGCAAAGTGATGTTTGAAATCTAATCATTCTTTTATTGTGAGATTGAGAGTTAACGAACTGTTTGTTTAGGTAGCTGTTTCGAGTACGTATTTTTATTTCTCGATTGTCGTCCTTGTTTCGCCTTGTTCCTTAATTTTTTTCTGACCCTTTGTAAAAGTCCAGTGTGTGCGGATTTAAGTGTTGTATACTTATATTATTGGGAAATATATGTCTTTGTTAAAGACGGCATTGTTTGCGTATGTTCTGCTGCTTTTTCTTCATCATTTTGTTTCTAATTCGATCAAATGCTTTTGAAGCTAGTCTAGAAGATGTTCCAGCCTTTCTGGGTTCTAATAAATCGTTGTTTTTTTGTTATTTATGGCCCATCGATTAAAATATCATGTGGAAATTGATGAAATTCCATTATTTCGGATAAGAGAGAATATGTAATTAAGCCACACCGCGGGAAGATAGGTAATTTCGAGACATATGTTGCTAACTTTAGGAATCAGGGTGAAGTGGTTCCAAAATAGGAGTGCAGTCATGCCAACGAAGGCATTATATTGATCAAATTGATCAAATTAATCATTCAAGATTGGCCGTAACTGCAACAGCAGGGTATGAACCACTAACCGCAAGTTGTGTAATTGAAACAGCGTTTACAATAAAGCAAGTGTAGACAGCGTGCGAAGACAAAGACAACGTCGGTCAGGCATTAGAAAGTGCAGATAACAAGCAAATTAGAATGTGTGTCGTAGCAAATTCATTGCGTTTCTATAATCGATGGATAACAAATGGCACGTGATTGGTTGATATTTAGGTAAGATTGCGTGCATTCTTAATGGTCTAGTGTCATTCAATGAGAGTTTGTAATTCATATAAAATAAATTACATTATGTCGAGATATTGTCACTCGCGGGTCCGCGTTACAACCCAACGAGTATCATTTTCAGCAGATCCGTTTTCCTTAGGGTCATATATACGAATTCTGGTTTTCGACAATCATCCTCTTAACTGTGATTATAAAAACAATCCCTGTTAGTTTCAAGCAGTTTCAATTGAGGTTTCTTGAACTGCAAATTTATTTGTAATTAATAAGGTTTAGTTCAATAATAATAGACATCCGCGCGAAATATGCCGGTAACATGCAGTAGATTTATGTGATTTTAACGCCCAAATCCAGGATTTATATACTTTTTTATGTTGAAATCTTTATAGATAATTATTAACTATTCTGCCAAGATATTCTAG
This sequence comes from Eudiplozoon nipponicum, assembly GCA_029291075.1. Taxonomy (NCBI): domain Eukaryota; kingdom Metazoa; phylum Platyhelminthes; class Monogenea; order Mazocraeidea; family Diplozoidae; genus Eudiplozoon; species Eudiplozoon nipponicum. The sequence continues at coordinate 1,365 of JAQBSW010001593.1, forward strand.
ATTTATATATTTTGTGTGTTTAATCCTTTATACATAATTACTAACTATTCTGCCAAGACATTTTGGATTTATATATTTTGTGTATTTTATCCCTTTACGCCTGACTATTAACTGTTCTGCTAGGTCATTCTGGATTTATATTTTATTTTCATTAATCACTCATACATAAACTATCTGTTCTGCTAAGACATTCTGGATTTAATTATTGTGTTTATTGTGACTTTGCTTTTATGCCTAGATAGTAACTTGTGTTGTCAATATATTATTTTGTTGCCGTCTAGAGCACGGTCAATTTTGAATAACAGTGAATTATAATTTTCTTTGCAACATTGTGTACAATATACGTATGATGATTCGACTTCCCAGTATCACCCACTAGAAAAGTCTAAGACAGATCAAAAACAGGGCCCTCGACATCAGCTACCAGGCATATGTAGGAATGGTATAGCATCGCTAAAAAAAGCTACCCCGCAAAATCTCTTACAATAGCCACAATACCTTCTAAATAAATGGTAACCAGGGTGAGGTCGAGCTCACAGCTTATAAATTAATAATTAATTAGCAACTCTAGTCTATGGGAATATCAAGCAGGCTCTAGATCTCCCGCTAGCCCAAGCACTTCGAATGAATGCCAAGGAAAAGTGAATTCGGTAAAGCAGGGAAAACACACAAGAAAAGAAATCCGGAGCCACAAATCACAGCAAGCCAACCTCTCTAGATCTCAATTCTCGAAGAGAGCCACACGATGACGAGTGACGACGATGTAACACTGCCATCTGTACTTGACAGCGCACACACACACAAAATGATGTCCAGCTCAGGAAATGCAGGAAGCCCGGTGGCGAGCCTAGCAACATGCCGCACCACCACATGGACCCAGTATAAAATACGCCAATACGAACCAGACTACCTTGAAGAGTGGATTGACGATGTTACTTTATTGGCTAATGTGTCCAGTATAACAGAAGAGAGCTCCATCTTTTTGAGTGCATCGGAGGTAATCTCAATGTCTTTCAAACGCGGAATCAAAGATATCCTTAATCAATATACTGAGGGAACATGTTCGCAGCCATGGCAAAGCCTGCAACGCGCCGTCAAGCAGCGCCTCACACCAGATCGGGAAGACAGACTTACAGAATTGATCAGCCATATGTCTCTAGGTAGCAGCACGCCTTCCGAGTTATTAGGGGAGATGGAGCTGAAAGCCTCTGAATTCAGTCTACCCAAGGAAATCTTGATGCGCCTATTCATTCAGAAGCTCCCTCCAACACTCCAAGAAATGGCCACGTTTCTGCGCAAATCCATTGAAGTGCAAAATAGCATACTGCCAGCACGTCTAGACAAGTGGTGAAAAAAAACTACTGCAGCTCACCTGCTTCAGAGCCAGGTTGCATCGCTTCACGCCTGTCCGAGCCTCAATCAGTAGCATCGTCAGCCGAAATTAATGTCATCAATGAGCGCCTCATCAACCTGCTCGAGAGCCTCACCGACAGGCCAGATTCGGCCTTGGTCGATGCCGGCCACTATAGAAACGACCAGAGCAGGCGTGACCAGCGTCAACCACTGTCCCAAAACAGCACCAAGATGTCGACTTCCAGAGGCCGAGCCACAGTTTCATAGCTACCTGCGGAGTGGTGTCCGAATCATCGCACCTATGGCCACTCCACGCGCTATTGCCTCAGAAATGGATGCAGATTTCCGCGCACACATGGGCCCAGTCACCTTAGACAACTCAGGATGATTCACCATTGGAGGGTTAGGAAAACTGCTTGGTTCAGCCTGCTCTGCGGCAGTAGAGGCTAAACACCCCAAAATTGTTGGACGCCCGACGTCTGATGGCTCAAAGAACATTGCTTTTGCGGTAGTGTGCAATCAAATAAATTGTCTTTACAGCGACGGCTCCAATCAAATCATGCATCAAACGCCCAAATGCCTGCAACTAGTCTCATCGTCAGTTGCTACTATCAACATTTTTTTCATCTATGACGCAAACTCTGGAGAATTATTAATCATAGACACTGGATCAGATGTCAACTTACTCCGCCACAATTATTTCAATCCCACCCACCCAATCAAAACCAGCAGTCTTACCTGCGCCAATGGTTCCAGCATAGAGACGTTTGGGGTACGAGTACACACAATCCCGTTCTCCAACTTTAAACGATGTTTCAGGTATCCTTTCATCATTGACAACACGACAAGAAACGTCATTGGACGTGACTTTTTCGAACATATTGAACTTACTATACGTCTAAAAACACGAGAGATACGCCGCCGCCGAGTAAAAATTCGCCATGCTACGCTAACAAGGCATCTGTGCACGTTCCAGCTCACCATTTGCGTCGCCTGTGGTAGTGGTACCAAAGACTGAACCCGGAACATTCAGAGTATGCGGAGATTATCGTATCCTCAATTCTTTCACACAGTCTGATTTGTACATCCTGCCAATTCCAGCTGACCTAATCAGATTTGCTATCGGTCATGCCGTGTAATCAAAACTCGACCTAATAAAAGCCCACTATCTAGTACCCGTGAAAAAAGATTACCTTTATTATACTGCACTCAGATTCACCGAAGGTAGCACACACGTATATTAGTATATGTCTTCTGGTCTTAAGAACGCATCTCAAACATTTCAACGCGTTATGGACGAAATACTAAATGGTCTACCATTTGTAATTCCATACTTAGACAAAATTGTGGTATTCTCCAACTCAATGTACAAATATATGCAGCATATTGACACTCTACTCGAACGTCTAGCAGACTATGTCCTCCGGCTTCATGGCAAAAAATGTGTTTTTGCGCAAACATCAATTGAATTCCTCGGTCATAAAAATTTCTTATAAAGACATGACACCTCTACCTGCTAAGGTTCGTTCCATTCAAGATCTACAGCCTCAAACCACCGTTTGAGTGTTAAGACGATTCTTGGGCAAGGTTAACTACTATTCTCGATTCGTACTTTGTTTTGCCAAGATTTTGGCACCTCTTCACAAATACCTCGTGCCAGAAAGCCGTTTTGTCAAGAAATCACAACTGATTCAGCTCATTATGTTCAACATGCAGGCTTACGAGGATGCCAAAAGGTCTTGATGCAAAGCGACCATGCTTCATTCACCTGATTGGTCTCAACCTATTGAATTGATCACAGACGCATCCGTCGATGTCACAGGCGCAGTACTTCAACAGTCCATTAATGGCATAAACCGACCTATCGCATTCTTCTCGCAAAAGGTAATACCTCGCAAGACGTGATATGATACATTAGGTAAAGAGTTACTCGCTATCTACCGGTCGATCCTACACTTCCACACCTATGTGGATGGCCGAAAGTTCAAGATCTACACTGACCACCTTCTTCTACCACTGATGCTCGCAACTTACACGAATACACGAATATGAATATAAAGTCACTCACGTCAACGTGTCAAAAACGTAATCGCAGACTCCCTGAGCTGTCCTCCAGAACTCTGTGCCTTGATCCTGTGTACTTCATCTGTAAGTTCTCAGGAATTGCAAGCAGCACAGCAAGATGACCCATCACTTCGTACATTTAATTCAAATGCCTGAAAACTCTTGATTATGATGGAACTCTGCTGCAATTTAAAATTACTGGCGTAGGCCCTCGGCCGTTTATACCTAAAAAATTCCGTCACAAGATCTTCGAGGTTTACCATTTAATGAGCCATCCATCTGGCGAAGCCTCTGTGGGAATTTATCTATAACTTATTTCGGCCTGTCATGTGGTGATATGTCAAGTAGTGGTCGAAATAATTCCTAGAAAGTCAGCGATAAAAAATGACGAGACACATGAAAACAGCGCCACATGTCATCCAAGTGCCCAAAGTACGGTTCACGCACATACACGTTGATCTGGTAGCCTTACCTGCCGTAAACAATATACGCTATCTACTGTCAATCTGAGATCGCACCACTTGATAGTATAAGGCCATACCACTGCCAGACATGAAGCAATACACTGTCAGTTATGCTTTAGAGCTCTATTGGTTCGCTCGGTTTGGTGCTCCAAATGATATGACAACCGATCTTGGCGCACAGTTCCTCGGCGTAGAGTTTACTTCCCTACTGAAATACTATGGTGTCAAACACTCCGTAACCGCGGCTCGTAATCTTAGAGCAAATGGTTTCGTCGAAAGACCACACCGGGAACTTAAGGTGGCGCTCAAACCTAGCCCAGCAGAAAATTGGCTTGCGGCTTTACAAAAAATTTTCTTGTCAATGCGGACAAGACCTCGAGAGCCAATCAAAAGCAGCTCCACTGAAATGGTATTTGGCGAACGTCTACGCCTGCCTGGCGAAATAGTCCGATCGCGTTCTCACACTGCGATAACGATCCGGCATTTCTGTTTCCATTTTGCAGTTACCTACAGCATAACGTTCAGAATTGGCCGATATGACATACACGTCAGCAACATACTCCAATCTACAAACGCAAAGATTTTGATATCTGCAAATGATTCTTCGTCAACAACGACATGGATAACAGAATTCTAGCCGAACCGAATCGCGGTCCTTATTGTGTGTTAGATCGACGTCAGAATTATTTAATTTTGGAGATTAATGGTAAAACTGAATCTGTCTCCAAACACAGATTATCCCTAGCCGACATTGATCAAAATGACCCGCTGTTCCACGATGTTGACCTATCAGGCGGCGAAAAGACGATACTTCCACCTCCAGACAGTTTTGCTGACCACGGGCAGACACCTGATATCTCACCAGCAACAGAGCCAACTAACGCCGTCACGCCGCCGCGAGATATAGAGGAACAATAGTCAGTGTCAACAAAGCCAACATCAGAGTTTACTCGTTACGACAGAGCCATAACACTTCCCGTAATGTGAGCCCCCTTTATTGTGTACTAATTGTCATTGTCGGGGGGTGTATGTAACGTGCGGCACCGCGTTACAACCCAACGAAAATCAATTTCATCCGATCCGATTTTCCTTAGGGTCACATAGACAAATTCTGGTTTTAGACAATCATTCACTTAACTGTGATTTTAGAAACAATCTCTGTTAGTTTCAAGCAGCAATAATTGAGATTTCTTGAGCTGCAAATTTATTTGTAATTATTATGGTTTTGTTTAATAATAATAGACACCTGCGCGAAATAGGCCGGTAACATGCAGTGGATTTATGTGATTTAACGCTCAAAGCCAGGATTTATATATTTTGTGTGTTTAATCCTTTATACATAATTATTAACTATTCTACAAGATATTCTGATTTATATATTTTGTGTATTTTATCCTTTCGCCTGACTATTAACCATTGTCTCAGACATTCTGGATTTATTTTGCCGAACAACAAACTATCTAGTTCTGCTAGCCCGGATTTGTTTATTGCGTGCTAATTGTGACATTATGCTTTTTATGCCTATATGTTCTTCGTGCAACATATACATTTTGTTGTCGTCTAGAATGGTCAATTTTGACTAACAGTAATTTACTACTTTGCAACGTTGTGTACAATATACGGCTGATGATTTCAATTTAGCTCTCTCTACACCACCCATTGGACAAGTCTGAGACAGATCGTAAACTGCGCCTTCGTCATCAGCCACCAGGCATATGTAGGAATGGTATAGCATCGCTAAATAAACAGCTACCCCGCAAAACCTCTTACAATAACCACAATACCTCCTACAAAATAATATGACCCATTACCTACTTTTAGTATTATAAATTAGTTGGCACGACTCTGCCATAATATTGTAAAAGCATCGGCATCGTTGAAAATGTGCATATTATAAACTATTCGCTATACCGGAATTCACATTGAAGCAAAAAACATCAATATGCGAAAATCGCAAATAAATATTTGTCTAAATATTGCCGTATATAACAAGCTGTTCATAAAATTGGATTAAATTTTATTAACGAATCTTAGTTATAAATATATCTGAACCTACTATAATATGATAAGTTTAATAATATCACGCTGTAAATCTATTAATTAGGTTAAATGAGCTTTGGTTAGGCGGGTGGTGATAAAAATTAATTAGTTTAACTTTGCGATTTTGATACAACCTCCTGTCTTATTATGCGCATATATTTCTCATTATAGAATAGAATAGAATAGAATATCTTTATTTGGATTCAAACCACACATGTTACATAAACTAAGTATTGTATAATGTAGAGAAGGCATTTCATCCAGTAGACCGGTTTGGTCCTTATTGAAAATTCATCACATACTGTCCAGAATTTGTCGTAGGCATAGCTCGAACCTGAGCATGTTTGCTTTGTAATCTGTTGTTCTAACCACTGAACCACCCTGCCGCATGAACAGCTTTTTGTACATTATGCAATTCTTTGTTTATACTGACAAAATTATGTACATATAAGAACATGTGTTTACACCGAGACCGAATTCTCGAAATAATTAATTATTAAAAAGGTTCTTTAGATATAAAATTAACAGCAGTAGAGAAAGCATGTACGATGGCATTCCAGAGTCAGATATTCTACATTGTTTTTTTACAAATAAGATTGTAAAAGAAAGAATAGGTCATCTATATAAACTTTACATCAGTCAAAACTATAAACAGCGTGTTTTATCAACTGTCAATCCTAAGAAATTGTCCAGAATAGACAAAAGATTGGACAAACCTTAAATTTAAAGAATATGATTAACGATATAACTTTGTATGATCAACACAAATAAAAATGTATATGTGATGCTGAACATTTGTATGCATAGTGTACAAACCAAATCCGAACATTTCCATTCTCGTTAAAGCCGGTGTATTCACCGGAAGCAGTCATGGCAGCAAGATGATAGACATATATGCTTAACGGTTTTTGGTTTTGAGGTTTGTTGATCCATATGTCAAAATGTGAAATGTGCAATGCGGATGACATTGCAGATCCATCAGCTAATCTCTTTTTAATAACGTATTCATGTGCACTAGCCTCGCGATATTTAAGAATGGCACCAATGTCAAAACAGGAAACGATTTACACAACAAATTTCTTATGTCACAAATCGGTAAAAACATACACCAGAGTTGTATGCAGATCCACATGCGACTTTGAATGTTAACATGTACCTGCAAAGCGAAAACCAATTGTAATATCTGTCTTCGTTGACTTCCCAATTCCCGCAATAAATAAATAGGCAAAATTTCCAATTGATTAAGTCTTCTTAAAATGACTTGTGTTATCGTTTATACATGACGGAATTTAGGAGCCTCAGAGAAAAATTTGTTCTCACAAACAAGGTCTGCGTGCATCAGAATAAAAAATTCGAAAGTGAAAATTAGTTTGAAGAAATTGGTGATTCATCCTTATATGTAGATTTATCGAACTTGTCATTAAAATCCATGTATAAAGTGCATGCGAACGACCTTCGTTATTTTAAATTTGGCTACTGAATTTATTCCAGTAGATATTAAATTTAATTCTTATTATGCTGTGATAAAGAGATAGAATTTATTGACAATTTCTAAGGTATGATAGAATTGATTCGAGAACATTCTATTTCGCGTAATACAAAGACTTCGAGATGAAAAGAAATTTAAAAACAAGTTAGGACTTTGTAAATAAAAGAGAAATTTTGTGTAAAGACTATGCCAATTGTTTAGAATACTGGCAATGTGAGGTCCTTTTTGGTGATATTTATCGTGAGAATGACACGCTTCTGATATCGAAATACGATGTTTATTAATGGTGGAGAATAAATTACCGTGCCAAAGTTAAGTTTAATCAGACAAAAATTCGTTATGCTAGTATTCTTCAGATTGGGTGTAAGACAAAAAGCATGACGTGAGTATTGGTAGATGCATGAAAGCCGAAAGTGATCGTATTCCAGAAATACACACCATTATATTCGTCAAACTTGAAGAGATTTTATGATTTATCTGTGACAATGCTAGTCTGAGTCACATAAGGCGAAAAACTTTCTCGATTCGATGAGATTTTGAATTATCTCGAAAGAATATTTCCAGCATCCGTAAATTGGCTTTCAAGATAATAACAACTAAGTTTTATTGCCGAGAATAGCTCGAATAGCAGGAATTAACGATGTTAATTTACTAAGCTTAAGGGGAACGTATTTTCAAGAAACTAAGACATTCATCTAAAATATGATTTATGTTTTTTTTAATAAATGAGTATATTTCAGTTAAACAAACATTTATTAAACGCAAGGTGATAACAATTATTCAAATCAATTCATTACCACATTTGCACGTAGTGTTGCGTATGTTCTATAATGAGAGATTTTTGCTGGCAAGGAGTAAATTTATGTCTAAATAAGTACCATATAGTCTACACCTCACAAAAAGACTAACCAAAGAACGCATGAGTTAATATATGAATGAAAATTGTGTGGCATGTGCCAGGATGGCTCAGTTGTTATAGTCAGAGGCTCTGTCCCCGGCCGGTGGGAGTTAAAATAATACAAACTCCCTGTGTCGACCTCGCATATCTCAAATTTAAATTACTGGATTAGATTATCAATCTAAAGAAATTCAACACCGTGATCCTTTAGTATATTCTTGTTGTGAATTATGATTATCTCAACTCATGCTCTGCTTTAATAAATAACTTTTTGTGTATATTTATTCAAAGATCATTTATAATGAAGTGAACTTTATGTAATTTGTTTTGTCTAAATATTGGCATATTAACAAGAATGGAATACTTAACGGTGAGGTTTAGATACTTATTGCATTGGAAATACTTATCATATTTACTTTTTTCTCCTTATATTTCAGGAAATCATTTTCATTTTTATAACTATTTTTATTCAACTAAATTATGTTTTCAACATTTTGAATGATATTATAAAGATGAAGGATCATTTTAATGGTGTTATTAAAAGTATATTTACTTAATAACTACACATTTGATTTGTTCATTTGATTAGAACATCGCTTTATAGAGCCCATTCAAGTATTAAAGTTTAACTGTTAGGCAATATCATTTGTGCGTTCTCTAAGTAACAATTGGATCAGTTATAAGTAAAATCTAACAGAGGGAATAATGTAATTAGCTCCTAGGCAAGAAAATTTCGTCTGGTCTTACAAACAATACACTTTAACAAGAATTTATTGCGCGAGTGGTGGTTACAATTCTTTAAATCAAGTTTGCAAACTTGAAGAAAACACAAATCCCATTGTATTTAACCATTCGTCGAACAACATAACAAAACTACCGCCAGCCGCGACGCACTGACGCGTTTTAACCTTACATGATCATCAACAGAGTACGACGGCAAACTGAATATCGCGGATCAAACAGCATTCTATATATATGGAAATCAAATTTAGATACGCGGATCTCGTCTCTAGCAGTCTCGCATGCATTTAACTTGACTGGAAATGTTGACTGCACAATTTCTTTGCAGTCACGAACATTAACTGTTTGTAGCTTTCGCCACATATGCATATAAAGGCAATACACTTTAACAATAATTGATTGCGTGGGTGGTGGTAAAAATTCTTTAAATCAAGTTTGCGAGCTTGAACTAAACACTAATCCCATTGTATTTAACCATTTGTCGAACAACATAACAAAACTACCGCCAACCGCAACGCACTGATGCGTTTTGACCTTCCATGATCATCAACAGAGTACGACGGCAAACTGAGTACCAAGGATCAAACCGCATTGAATATATATGAAAATCAATCTCGCAAACTTGATTTTTTAAATTGTTACCACCACCCGCGCAATCAATTATTTTTGATTTTCATATATTTTCAATGCGGTTTGATCCTCGATAGTCAGTTTGCCGTTGTACTCTGATGATGATCATGGATAGTCAAAATGCGTTAGTGCGTTGCGACTGGCGGTAGTTTTGTTATGTTGTTCGACGACTGGTTACATACAATGGTATTGGTGTTTATCTCAAGCTCGTAAACATGATTTAAAGTATTGGTCTTACATATAATAGATGGATATACTTAACATTATACCGATAAAGATTTACAAGAAAACTCATCCTCTCGTGTGCAAAGCTATTTTCATCATTTAATACTCAACTTATATTTGATTTCTTGGAATTGTGAAATAAATGGCATTTATAGTTGGAAAATTTCTTTAAAGTATATGAGCCACTCGAATGCTCTGGAGAACGGCAAGTACTTTATTGATTAGCATTGACCAAAGTAAATTAATACTTAACTAAATGCGTAATATTATAATTTCTCTCAAGATTGAAGCAATGCTTTATAGTGTACTTCGCTTCATTGAGGCCTGTGTGTGCAAATTGGAAGCAGAAATAACAATTCATGAATAAAGTTCATCACGAACATTGGTAAAACATGATCTTATTTTTATTTAAATAAACATATACTGGTTGCGCGTGCGGTGATAAAAAGTATTTAAATCAAGTTTGTGGTCTTGAACAAAACACGAGACACATTATATGCCTATATTTTTCAGTGCAATCTGAGTATTATATATTGTCGAAAAAGTAATTCATCCAGTAAACTAGTATCCTCGTTATTGACACCATTTGCGTACTATCCAGAATTTACCGCGTAAAGGATTCGATCCTGGAGATATTTGCTTCAGAATCTGCTGCTCCAACCATTGATCCACTATAATGCGTGGTATACACAATTTTCAGTTATGCACTAACTAGTTTTTTGGTTTTTTTGCACTGAATAAAAGGAATGCTAAACAAAAAACCATTATATAATGTATAACTGAAAATAGTGCATAGCGTGCGGTAGGGTATCACATTGGTTGGAGCTGATTTTGCTATTTTCCAATCCTGTCCGGGAAAATTCTGGAGAGTACGTAAAGAATTCCCAATACGGACAAAACCGATCTAATTAATTAGTTGCTTTTTCTACATTATATAATGCTTAATTAATAATGAAAAGTGTACGTTTATAATGGGATTTGTGTTTATGCCAAGATCGCAAACTAAATTTAAATAAATGGTGTTATATTGTCTGGATGATTAGTTTATTCAAAACGTTAACATAAATCAAATGTTGAATTTTTTTCTCAGTATAGTTCTTATTGTTGAGGATTTTACCGCATTTTTCTTGTGCTATCAGTTGTCCTACATAAGAAAAATGTGGTCAAATCCACGATAACATAACTCGTTTATTTAAATGCTTCTTACTCAATGAAGCGCCTAAATGTGCCCAAGCTCTCTCGAGAATAATAAAAGAAAATTCGTACTTTTCAAGATAAGAACTCTCGGAGCTAGACATTGATCAATTCTTTATTGGAAATAGTACAGTTAACCATATTTTTGCTCCATGTACTACAGTGTAGAAGCCCTTTGGTCACTACCATAAGAGAGCCTCTGGGATGCCAGGCCCGGAAAATCCATATATGCGGTATTGTAACACGCGGCTCCGTGTTACAACCCAACGAATGTCAATTTTTACAAACGCTGTGCTCTTTAAGGTCAAATATTCTAACTCTGTCCTTAAACAATATTTCTCTTAGCTGTGATTTTAGGAACAATCTCTTTTAGTCTCAAGCAGTTTTAATCGATATTTATTGAACTGCAATTTTATTTGTAATTAATAGTGTTTTTATAAAATAGACAGAACCGCGCGCGATCCGCGAGGATCACGCGGTGGACTATTGTGTCGCTGCGGATTTATTACGCTCAGTTGGATTATTAACAATTTTTACTGTTGTCAGTTAATTGTGCCATTCAGAATTTCAGAGAATAATAGATTATAATAATGACATGAACTAAATATTCATGAGTTTTTGGTCATTGAAGTCTTTATGTGGCTTACCTCTTCATTTTTAGTGATTGCTTTTAACGATGACTTTTTACATATCTTCATATGTTTTAAATCAATGATAAAAATACAATTCAATCCAGACATTTGTGTAAGAATAACTGTTTGTGTGTAAAACATTTTCCTCTATAAACATAAATCATCTTACTATGTTCATATTGTCATGTATTTTTATTCGTTTGACTATTCTCACTGTGAATGGGGTTTAAGACCTATTTTTGCATGGAAATCTATTTTTACAGCTGACTAAAATATTCAATTTGAACTAACTGTGAATTACATTACTAATTGCAACATTATATCTAATATACGTATGACCAGATGTTTTTGCCTTCTCACATCAATCATCCGAAAAAGATCAGAGACTGATTAGGCGCACGGGTAGTAATAATAGCCACCATTGATATGTAGTAGGGGTACAAAATCAGGAACGAGATAGCAACAGCGAAAAGTACCCCCACAGTATGATCATCTAATTTGGAACACGTAAGATCCTCTGAACTATCTTTTAAACAACAATACTTAAGTCCACTCGCTAACTGCTCTGTATCCTCAAATTTAATAAACCAGCCATAATATTATTAAATTACTTGCAATTTATATATTATATTAATTAAGCTTACCAGGATACGCTGATATTCACAGGTTACAAGAACGAGACGGTGGTGACCTTAAAAGCAAATATCCACGTCAATTGCCTGAAGCAAATTTGAGATTCTTTTCACTGATAAATAATCAGAACAATAGATGAGTGGATTACAATAATTTATTAGCAAATATATCGTAGATAGAACCACGCACTGTTCCGCTTGTGCAAATCAGCAACTCAGAAAAAATTCTCTTTTTAACCTTCGACAAGACAAATCAAAAACTTCGACAATATGAATAAAAGAACTTCCAAAAAATTTACGATATTTTTTAAAAAACACAATATTGTTTTACGAAACCAGCGATAACATCAAATGTCCAAAAATAAAATTTGATTTATTTTTATATGAGGAGTTAATTGATGTCCAATAATTAAATTAACCTCCACAACAGTACATGAATTGATATAACAAAATGCTACACAAATTGATGGCTTCCTGGCGCTAAACTGCACAAGTTGGCATTCGAGATGATTAAATCTCCCGAAATACTGTAATTCTTAGACTAATAACTTAAGATAACTGACAAATGTTGAGCTGTGCGTGTGTTATTAACTACTCAACGATTGGGTGATCGGTAGACTACACAGATAGATAAAATATTTGCTATAATCAGCAAATAGAAATAAATATTGATTAATACGGTTACACAAAATAACCTTTAGTCAAAACTTCATTTGAGAAATTGTCCGCACAAAGTAATTGAGCTGACTGCACAGATGATTTATCAAGACCTCTACGCTAAACCAAAAGAAACTTTTTAAATATTTGAATTAATGACTAAGCAAAAATTAGCTGTTTTTCAGCGTCTTAAATGGGTATCCAGAATTTATGTGACAACCATAGGTTTAAATTTTCAGATTCAAAGTGATTGAGATGATATCTTAGGAGATATTATTTCGAGGAAAATATTTCTTCCAATGTAAATATTTCTCAATATATTGAAGCATGATTGATATGAGCATTTGTAAACTTTTCGTAGGGTTAAATCCATCAGGCAGCCATCTTCCACTCTACCTCTCTTGTCTTATTCTTTTCTTCTAGATTCACTAATACCACCTCTCAGCCCATTCCTAACCCCATTATATCCACGTTGTGGATACTCTACTACGTTTTGCTCATCCAACTCTTTTCTTTCTTTCTTGTTTCAGCGGAGGACCGGAAACCCAACAGCCCTACCGATCCACCAACGGTTCGCTTCGGACTTCGACTCTCCCTGGTCTTCTTTTAATCTCGATCACGTTCTACAGATGCCTGCGATCCTTGCAAGACTCGCTCGCCTCAATCCTGCCGACTCCATCAATTCATTCGTCACGACAATGGACTCCAACGGTCGACGTCTACCTCCGGGCCGCCATCTTTTCATCTTCATCTTTGTTTTCGATCTCACATTCACCTTGAAGATCTGATACTTCACGGACTATCTCCAATTGATCTTGTCTAGTCAAATGGAACTTCGCTTATATTTATTTTTCACCAGATTGAACTATCTTGATGTTAATGATAACTTTTCCCCTCCCCAACCCCTCCCCTGCTATTAAATACTTTGCTAGTCACAATTCCACTCACCTCCACATATCCTACCCTTGATTTTCTGTTTCAATGATTGGGCCAGTTGGCCTTTGATGCCAAATAAATGTATTACTATTATTATTATTATTATTATTATTATTATTATTATTATTATTATTATTATTATTATTATACATGGCTGTTGGCTATTATTATTGTTATTATTATTATTATTATTATTATTATTATTATTATTATTATTTGACTAGTCACAAGCGTCCATTATCGAAGTAGAATCTATTTTTTAAAAAACGAATACCTACTTAAGAAATCTAATAATCGAGGCAGAATCTAGGAACATGGAATAAATAAACATGAAAATCACATGTCCAGCCAGACATCAACCTCGTTGAATATGAATGAAGATATGGAGGAATTAGCAAATACTTTGCCTTATTTAGAGTCAGCTATTCTTCATAGAATCGAACGGGCAAATTGGAAAGCTGATAAGCTGCATTCTAATTTGGAGATGCAGAGCCCACTTGTCGCTACTCAAGCGTTGATTGAGGGAAAATTACTGGACTCTACTCTGGAAAATAAAGATTTGTGAAAAACTGTATCTGGTCTTAGGAAAATAATTGCAGAGTTCCAGTCGATTCAAAACTAATTAGTCGTTCCTTATAAAGAAAATAACAATTTAAAAAATGAGCTCAAATTTGCTGTTGAGTCGCGGGATACAATTAACATGAATTATCTTCGGTAAAGAGATGCTGTTCTCATAAGTTTGACGTTGGCTAGAAATAAGTTTGACAATATGAAATCATTATTCAATGAAGAAATCAATTATAGAACGGAAGAATTTTACCACGAGCGAAGAAAATAAGAATACGAAGAAGGAGACTTCCGAGATCGCGAGACTGATCTAGTTGTTCAGTTGGAATTGAGGAAACCGAAGGAATATGCAGAAGGCTAACAGGCTTGGAGGTCATGAACAAACCAGAGTTGATGGACAATATTATATCCAATGGCTCATTACAGTTTATGGCGCAGGATGCTGGCTGTAATTGTAGATCAATGCCAGATATTAATCTTGATAAGGTAAACACAGTGTCCAATGTAGTATTGGCTTCCAAAACATTGTGTAATAAGCGCATTCTGTCGAAAATTGGCCCACTGACGAAGAAAAACCGACATAAAGTAGAAGCTTTTCTCTTTTTCGTTGAGGAATATGCCAAATCTTTGACAATCCATTCAGGATTTCTTTTTTTGCCAACTGATTCGGCCTCTTGCTCACAAGTTAATGCAGTTACTGATGTTTCTTTGTTAAAGAGATGTTCTAATGTGAGTGCTGTTAGTGAAAACGAGAACACAGCAGTCTCAATCTGCTGATTTTTCGAAGCCATGTGATGTTGGACAGCCCACGAAAATTCTAAAATCAACTTCTTTTTAAATCACAATCACCGCAAAAATCGTGCACAAATCGAGTAAGCACATAAATGGAAAATAGTTACTAAATGTTTTCTTTAAATTTCTTTTATTATTAGAATGGAGGTAAAATGTATTTTGTCGAATAAAGTTTTACCTGGACAAATTGTTGCAAATTTTTATTAACTTACTTGCGTAGTTCATAAGAATTTACGAAAGATTAGTAAAGCAATCAAAAGTTCCTGCATAGAGAATTTCGAAAGCATCACAATTTGCACCGATCGCATTCTCTAATCAGTCGCATAATATTGTAGAACTATCTCTTCATACGCTTGTTGACGCGTTTCAACCTTTCGTAGTTATAATCACAGCTCGAATGCAAACAGACTCACGGAGTTCAAACGAGTGTAGACATTACCTTTCTGTAAATTAGAGCTGCAGCACAATCTCAATAGACTAACGTTTTATAAATGAAGTGCTTATGTCAGTTGCTAAATTTGTTATATTAACGAAATTAACGTGTTACATCAAGTTAATTATTGGCTACAAGTAGCCCTGACGTATGAATTTTTGGAAACGAATTTAACTGTCTTAGGATAATGTCGTGATTGAGTACTCTGAGCTGGTAGAAATCCTACGAAATGAATCTCTGTCAGCTTATTTAAACCAAATTCCACACCTGACTGCATGAGACGGATTTTTTCTCATTAATAGTAGAATAGGTGATTACTTTGGCTGGTGTCACATTGTCCAATGTTTAGGAAAGTTGTTTGCGTTAGCTCTGAATGACAAAGAAATGCATGCGAATATGAAACTTTTAATAGATCACATCTTGTACGTCATGCAGTAGATAAAGTTCTGGACATGCTGACAATTCTCTGAAGATAAGTTATGCTGCTAGAACGTTTTGTAAATAATGTAATCTACTTTGAGTTTGTTTTTCAAAATATCTTTGAACAAATATCAAGGTGTTCAGATGAAGCATTTTGTTGCTCCTCCAAGTTGCTGATTATAAGTGTCTACGTCTGTGCAGAAGTCTGGAAAGGTACTTTCATTACACTTGGAACAACAATTGTTGTTCCTGGGTCACTCAGTCACAGTAGAGAGATATATGTCATTTGATTCAAATTTATATCCTAACAAGGACTATCCGGAGCCCACTACTAGAAAAAACATTGCGCTGGTTTAGTGATTCGGTGAAATTCTATAGACCATATCTCGCTGGAATGGTGGTTGCACAACAACTCTTGTCTAAGTTAACTAGTAATAAAATACAGTTTCGTTGTACGGAGGAGACTCAAGAAGCGTTTATCCTATGCAAACAGAAATTAATAGACGTAACTATTTGAACAATTGATACATTAGCGTCTGATTTTGGCATAGGAGCAGTGTTAAATGCGGACGAACGTCCGGCGTAATATATATAACGCACATATACTAAGGCGGAGCAAAACTATACCGTCAAAGAAGAGGAATTACTATCCCTAAATGGAAACTATGAAAGTTTAGGTATTTTGTCCCCGTTAGACGTATACACGTATTTACTGATCATAAAGCATTAATGCATTGGCGATCACTGGTTATTGAGAAGAAACGAGTACACCGAGTCATTGAAGAGTTATAAGAATACGATGTAACAATTCATCATAGAGAATGAACAAGACGATGCGCTCAGCAGAATTGTCGATGTGTGAGTTTTGCCACATATCTCATGTCTCTAAAGAACAAAGAAATGATGCCACATGCCAGGAAATAGTCAGTCAGTTAGAAACGGCGCAGTCCTGTCCGCACTATAAAAATCGTTGAGCCTGCAAAACGGCTTATTGGTGCGAAAAGAAGGACAAACAGTGCAATGGTTTGTCCTGTTGTCTAAACAAACAGAATTGATGGCCTTCAGTCATAAAACTTTGGGTCATCCTGGCGACGGGCGCCTTATTGAGATATTGCAGTCGTGAATAAATTGGCCAGGCATGTCAAAATAAACTCATAGCCATTGTCAACAGTGCACTAAATATCAGCATTGTAAATCAAAAAAGAGAATAGGTCATCCCGAATGCTTTCAATACCATTGCACGGAACCGGTTTCTGCATATTTATCTGGTAGGCCAACTACCAGTGGCTTGTGGTGGGTAGTCTATGTGTTTTCCATTGTCGGTAAGTTTACCCGATGGGTCGAGCTGGTACCACTAAATAAAATTACAACAGAGGAGATCATAAATTACTTAGAAGATCAATGACTCAATCAGTTTGGTGATACACAAATTATTGTTACTGATTACGGTGCACAGTTTGGGTCGAGATAATTTAATCAGTTGCGCAAGGACTTTGACATAAAGCATTCCCGCACAGCCAATTACTGCCCAAATATCAATGCTTCGGCTGAGCGAGCATACCGGACGATGGAAGAGTTATTTCAATGTTGGTTCCATGAGAATCCGGGATCTTGGAGAGACAAATTACATTTGGACGAGCTAGCCATGCGATTTACAGTTTCAATAGCTACCGGATTTGTTCCAACAAATATAGTCTATGAAGAGAATATTAGACTACCAGGTGAACGTGTAATCCAAGCACACCATAAGCGCCGCATTATCGCAGATATTCAGGAGCGCCTAAAACAGTTAACTAATTATATGGGCGTCACACAGCGCAAAGCCTATGCAAAACGACCTCAAAACACTCGCTTAAGAGTCGGCGATTATGTCATGGTCGCGAAGGTCGAGATCATGTCATTACAGTTTGTCGTTGATGATCCGTATCGTGTGCAAAGTGTTGACCCAGAGCACATTACAATTTCGTTAACATTCCCAATGGACCACGCGTGGTCGCACTTGAATTTTTAAATAGAGTGCTACGGCCGACTCCTGAAAGGGGAAGATGTAGCAATAGCAACCTTTGAGATAGAGACTTCTCTAAGTGTCTTATCTAGGGCTGACGAGAATATTACAGAAAGTCCTCGCAGAAATGCACAAATTAAGGTAAAGTAGTCAGCACAATGATAGAAGCAGACTTTGAGCTGCAGAAATGAATATATAATGATAAACATTTGAATTTAGTCTTCAAAAATTTACACGCTTTATACGAGCAACCTCCTATAAATAATTGGTTAAAAATAGAGCATTTGGGTTGAGGTATGAAAGTCTATTAACGGATTGGAAAACTTAGTAAGATTATTGCCTGCACGAATAAACACTTTGACTGTGGAATTAATGATAATTAAGTCTCGTCTGGACGACACACTTATAATAAAGTCTGAAGCCAATATTTGTCACAGTAGGGACTGATGAATATGCTGTGCACATGAATATTGTATTTAATGTTATATAATTCCGGTGAGTATTTATTGTCGCTACACAAAGAAATGAATCTAAGTAGCTGGAAATACCACATAAAGCAAATGTGACCTTAAAATGGAGTCATACAATGTAATTTTATGGTGTATAAACAATACAATATGAATCAACTGCAATAATGTTGCCGAGGTTTATTGCACCCGGCTATATAATAAATATATCCATCTTGGTTAAAACGCAATCCAACTTAATCCATTCATTTCCTTGATCGATGAGTTCTCACTTGTCTCTTCCTTTCAAAGCCATCCATCACCTGCTTGTCTGAAAATGACGATGAAACCGCATTTTCTATAAGCTTTCCCAATTTTTGAGATTTCATTTCCAGCCCCATCTTCAGGGTTGACACAATACTCACAGGAAAAGAACAAATTGTGAAAAATGTGTTATCCTCATTCAAGACTGATCTATTTTTATTTATTTTGACTCCTAAAGTACTTTTATTGTCTGCCTTATTATTCGGTATCATACCTATTCTCTTATTATCAGATGTTTACACAAAATTATCAACATCACCATGTTGTGTCCACCTATATTGATTAGGTTGTTCACATGGATTCCATCGGTATGTATTATCAATGTATCATCCAGACGAGACTTAATTATACCTAATTCTGCAGTCAAAATGTTCATTTAGACAGTCAGCCCTTGAATCAACGTTTCCAACTCATCAGAAGTAATATTTTTAATCAAGTAAATATATTTTCAGCGGCTCAAAAACAATCAACCGATATATTGTGTAGATGAAATTCAAATTTAATTTACGAGGCACCAATTAAAACAAGCGAAATTTTCCGTAAACCAATGGTGTGCGAGCTTTCGATTCAAGGCTATTTAAGCACGGTGATTTTACCATGCCAGTCAGTTATCACGTGTGAATTCTTCTGTGCGCTACGTGTGCGTGTTGTCTACTGTCATACCTGCTTTTCACCTACGCTGTCTTCTGGACTTGCTTCACACACAGTGTCAAATTCAGTCACGCCAATCTTGTTGCTGCACAATTAGTGAGACGAAACTTCACTTGCGCCAGTTACCACATATCCTCAACGAGACAATATTCATTCTTTACAATCCCCCGCAGCTGATGTCAACGTCACAACAGATAGAACAATAGCCAGTCAACCAGAGCTGGTTTCAAGTTTCTCGGTGTATTTATAGGCACTGCTCCACTTACTAACTTTCTCGGCATTTGCCGGAGAATACAATACTGGCTCTAATAAGGGCATCTTACAGTACTTATCTCAGCTATCATGGCACATAACTGCCTTTGTGACGTCGTATGGCATTTACTTGAAGCTGGGGCGTTTTACATATTAGTTTACCCCGATGAAGAGCATCGATTTAGTAAAGCAAATTTATAAATATTAATTATTTTCTGTTCACTTCAGCTCGAAGTCTGCTTCCATTATTGCGCTCGCTGCTTCATCCTAATGCGGGCGCTTCTGCAAGGGTTTTCTGCTGAATTAATGCCAGCCCTATATAGGACTCGTGGTTCGTACTTAGTCTCAAGGGAGCTATTGCTACATCTTCCCCTGCTCCTCAGGAATCGGCATTGGCACCCTGTTTAAACGATCAATTGCGATAGCTCGTGGTCCATGTTAGCAATAACGGTATTGAACTCTTTGTCCACCCTGTTCACGCGATACGGTCCATCATTGAAAGCCTGCAGTTCCATGGGCTCGACCATCGCGACCAAGACATAGTCGCCGACCATTAGGTGAATGCGTGTTGGTTGCTTGGCACAGCCTTGTCGCTGTGTGATGCCTACTTATTTAGTTAAATGTTTTATTCGCTCCTGAATATCCGCTATGTTGCAGCGCTTATGGGAACCTTGGATTACTGATTGACCTGGCAGTCGATTATGCCCTCCATAGAGCATAGTCGTTGAAGCGAATCCTGTAGCTGTTGATGCTGTAATGCGCATAGCCCACTCGACCAAATGTAATTTGTTTCTTCATGTTCCCGGTCTCTCGTGGCACCAACATCGCAGTACCTCTTTTATCGTCCGGTGTGCGCGCTCAGTCATCGCATTAGTCTGCGGGTGATAAGTGGCTGTGCGGGAAAGCTTTATGTCAAGATCTTCGCACCACTGATTAAATTCTCTCGGCTTGAACTGTGCGCCTTGGTCGGTAACAATAATTTGTGGTGCACCAAATCGACTGAGCCATCGTTCTTCTAAGCATGTTATAATTTTGACTGTTGTGATTTTCTTCATTGGTACAAACTCGGTCCATCCGGTAAACTTTTCAACCATGGAAAACACATAGAACACCCTGCCACGAGCTACCGACAATGGACCTATAAGGTTGATATGTAGAAATTCGTTCCGTGCAATTGCACTAAAAGCAATCGAAGTGACATATTTTCTTTTATGTGACTTAAAACGTTGACATGTAAGGCACTGCTGACAATAGCTAAGAATTTCTATGTACACGCCAGACCAATACAGTTATGATTGCAATGTCTCAATGAGTCGCATGGTGCCGGGATGTCCCAAAGTTTCATGCTAAAAGGCCATCAAATCTGTTCTTATAGACTCCGGCACAAACCATTGCACTGTTTTTCTTTCTTTCCGCACCAACAGGCCGTAAGGCAGGCTCAGCGTTTGATATGGTGCGGACACAATTGTGCAGTTTTTTAACTGACTATTTCCTGGCATGTGGCATCCTTTCCTTTTTCTTCAGAGATTTTGATAAGTGGCGAAACTCGCACAACGGAAATTCTGCTGAGTGGATCGGCTGTCGCATTCTCAATCTATGATGAATTGATACATCGCATTCTTCTCAATGCTCAGTGATTTCCAATGTACTAGTGCTTTGTGGTCGGTAAAGATGTCTATGTGTCCACCGATGACAAAATACCTAAACTTCCGTAGCGCTCTTTGTACGGAAAGTAATACATCTTTGTAACAGTATAGTTCTGTTCCGCCTTAATGAGTGAACGACGTATATATTGTGCAGGACGTCCGTCAGTTTGTAAAACTGCTCCTATCCCAATATCTGACGCGTCTGTAACAATTGACATATTACCTACCTGGAAAGTCAAAATAGTTGCGCCTATTAATTTCTGCTTGCATTGCATAAACACTTCTTGAGCTTCCTCCGTTCAACGAAACGTTATCCTGGTACTTAGACAAGAGTTGCTGCGTAACCGCCATCCCTGCGAGATATGATCTATAGAAATTCACCATACCAATAAACCGGCTCAATATTTTTCTAGTAGTAGGCACCGGATAATCCTTCACAGGCTGTACATTTGAATCTAATGGCATACATCCCTCCGCTGAGACTGAGTGACCCAGAAACCGCACTTCCCGATCTATCTAAAGTTTTCCTGTGTTAGAGTGTAATCGCCATTCTACAGCTTTAGCCAAAATCGTCTGCAGCCTAATACGTAATTCGTGTTCAGTAACAGCCCATATAATAACATCGTCCACGTAAGCTGTTGTACAAGTTAAGTCAGACACGAAAGAGTCCATCATTCTTTAAAACACTTATGGTGCGTTTTTATGACCAAATCGTACCGAAGTGAATTGGAAATGACCTTGGGGTATCTGCCGCGCTAACTTACATCGGTCTTTAGGCCGCACGCCTATTTACCAAAATCCCTATTTAAGATCAAGCACGGCAAACCATTTGCCTATCGCTAGCTGTAGAAATAGATCACGCATAGCCGGCATGAGAGTTTAATTGCCGGAAATCAGTCGCCGGTCAGCGCGAACCATCCACTTTTGTAACGTAACCCATTGGAGATCGAAAAACAGATGAAGATAGTCCAAGTACACCAGCTTCTATCATTTCTTGAGTTGCTCGAGTCGCTGTTGTTAATTTATTTAGAAGAGCACCGTATACTTCTGGTGGTTCGTAACCTTCATTTAGTTCTAGCCATATTTTAAACTGGTCGACCGTGGGCCCCACACGATCGCTGCAATCAGACAGTTGGAATATAATGTTATATTGGGGTTGAAGATACTTCCACCACTCAGGCAGACAACTGGCCTCCTCCTGCATTTTAGGGGTACATATAGATTTCATTGAATTTATGCTTTCAGGACACGATATGCATAAACGTTTATTTTGATCTATGGCTATGTTCATATTTGCATGTAGTATTATGTTCCCATCTACCTGCCTTTATTTGACGCATGGTTTCAACTACATATCTGAATTTACTACCTTTACAAGGTATCTCAATAACATCTGATGTGTTGAAGGGTTCTATTTTTTCTTTCTGAATCGGTAGCTTATTGCCTATTGTAATTGATTGTCTTAACACTGTTCTTATGTTGTATTTCGTTGCTAATGTCCTAATGTTTCTACTTAATCTGGAATCTGGTGGAATCGGAATTCTGTGCTTATCATCATTTTGCTTTTCTAAATATCTTACCTGTTTTACCTGATTTATTTTACCATTAAATCTCCATTGCGACTCGTTTATGGTTTTATTATTTTTTTCCATATATCCCAAAACAAAACGATCACCTCGGTATATTGATTGATAACCTATTTGAATTACCTTTAAATTTTATGAATGCGCTCTGCAATTTTATAAATAGAATTTTGAAGAATGGGAAATTACCAATCGATATACTAACAATAGTAGCTAAACCTTTGCCAAAAGTAAGTAAGCCAACGTGTGCCAGGGATTATAGATTAATCTCTATTATCCCTTCGTTTTTGAAGATAATAGAACGATTGATACTTGATCATTTAGAACGTATGTTGCCGGCTGATTTTGATATATGCCAACATGGCTTTACAAAAGGCAGGTCGACAACTACTAATATGCTCTCTATGTGGAAACTTTTAATTACATTAGATGAGAAAAAGTTAGATGCATTAATTGTATTTATAGATATCTCAAAAGCTTTTGACTCTATATCTTTTGATGCTATTTTGAATGCGATTAATTTATTGAATATTGATCCGAATATTTTTAGATTACTTAGATACTATTTATATAATCGAAGAATGAGTATTCAAGTAAACGATTTAATATCTAAATCGAAAAGGGTAACAAGTGGAGTTCCACAGGGATCAAGTTTGGGGCCAATTTTATTTAAAATTGTATTTGCACATTTGGAAACTAAGATCCCTAACGGTCGAGTTTGCAAATTCGCTGATGATTTGAAAATAATCTTTCCAATTGATCCAAATAATGTCGAATTCTCCAAAAATAATGTGACACTAGATTTGTATGATTTAAGTAGATACTTGTTAACACTAGGGCTGAGAATAAACAGTAAAAAGACGAGAGCTTTAAAAATAGGTAACAGAACAGAATTTAATTATGTTTATTTTCATGATGCTGAGATTAATGATGTTTCTGAGATTAAACTTATGCAAGAAATTAAGGATTTAGGCATAACTATTCATTGTATGGCTTCTGCTGAGAGACATTGAAAGGATAGTAGGCAGTGCCAAGAACAGATGGGCACTAATAAATAGAAATATAATATCGAATGAAATAAAATTTAAAATGTTTATAATATGGATTAGACCGATACTAGAATATGCTGCCGCTACTTGGAATCCTTTAACAAAGGGTTTGTCTAATAAGATAGAAGCTGTACAAAGAAAAGTTGTGAAACAAATTAGTCCTATCTCCTGCACTATATACGCCACTAGATTACAGTTTGTATCACTGCATCCTTTATGGTTTCGGAGAATGTGCTATTGCATAAAAGCTTTCCATTCGAACCAGTGGACTGGTGCCTATATGAATCCAAAAAGAAAGAGTCATGAAATTGGAACTAGATCTGGTCATTTTGCAATATCTCCACCATTGGTGGGGAATGTTGCGAGCAAGCTATTCTCTTTTTCAAAAATTTACAAAATTTACAATCAATTGCCAAAGGGGCTTAGAGAAACGCCTCCAACTAAAATGTCTCTTAAATTTTTATCTACCGAACTAGAAAAAGTGTTCAATCCTGCTGATATTTTTAATTTTGATTATGATAATACTTTCTCATGGTTAAATAAACTGAAATGTTATGCATTATATCATCTTGTTAATCAAAAATGCATACAATCAATTATTAGTCATGGTTCCCTTTTTTTCTTACAAAATATTACACTCGAATTATACCTCAAATTTTCCTATTTTTGATGAAGAATCTATCACTCTTTACAGCTGAACTTTCTGATGCTGATAAATTGTACAGTACAACTAATTACACATATTTATGTTGTTTGAATCCAAATAAAGATATTCTATTCTATTCTATTATATTATTATATATATTACTTTCAATTTCATCAGTTCTTTGTCCCTATATTTTAAATCCAGTTTTTTAAGACTTCTTATTATCATGGACTTTAGAACGCCTATTGTTGTGTCCACCTATATTGGATGGGCCATGCACTCGGATGTCTTCTGTGTTTATTATCAGCGTATCGTCCAGACGAGACTTAATTATGCCTAATTCTGCAGTTATATTATTCATTTGAGAAGTCAGTCCTTGAATCAACGTTTCTAACCCATCAGAAGCCATTTTAAATGTACGACATATACTTTATTTTTACTCAATTATATATAAAATTTTGTTCGCATAATAAGCATCAATTTAATAAAACAAATTTACAAATATTAATTAATTTATGTTCACTTCGGCTCGAAGTCTGCTTTTATCATTGGGCTGACTGCTTCATTCTTATACGGGCGCTTCTTCAAGTAATTTCTGTTGAAATAATGTCTGTCCTAGATAAGACTCTTTGTTCATTATTTGTCTTAAAGATGGCTATTAACACACCTATTTTCATCCTAAATGTGTGATTTGAACTGTAATTCAGAAGGATACCCGAATAAGTATATTTCCTATAAATATATTTTTCTAATACCTGGCCCATTCCACATTCATTAATAACCATTCTTCTTTTCTTTTGTTTTCCAGTGTAAATTTTAATTCTCCTCGTTGATTAGCTAAATACAGAAAATTCTCCAACACCTTATCCCCGTGATTCAAAACATCAACTGTGCACATGAAAATATAAAGGATTCCAGATTTTCCGATTTACGAGTTTTATCAATTGTCCCGCACAAGCAAAATGCGGAAAAACTACTTACGACCTTTGTTTAAACCTCCTTGGCTTTTCTGCAATTTCATCATAGTCTTACGTCACAGAAGGTTTTTGATCGAATTAACCCTAGAAGGTAAATGCTGAATAGCTTGTGATGAAATACGATACCTATGAAATCAACTTAGCTATTTCAAATTTGCGATTTTTCAAAGTTGTTCTTGAGGCAGTACTCTGCTTATTGTGACAGGGCATTTCTATGATGCTTAGCATGAGAGGTCACGTCAGGATTAAAGATCATTATGTAAAAAAGCTATGATATACAGTAGCGGATACCGTCGTAAAGAATATAGTAGATGAACCTCGGATAGGCAAAGTAACACACTTGAGATATAATGGCACTTAAAATAATTCGAATAATCAAAAAGAGTGATAACAACATTCTTCTCTATATCGTATGGTGCTATTGTAATTTGGTGAAATGCTTTCCTAAGGTCAATAAACGAAAAGCGAGTGCTGCGACTGTGTTATCATAGCAAATTATTAATAGTAAAAACTCGGTATGCTTCTGTTTTTTTACAGAATTTAGCTCTTGATAATCTTCGCATGCTCAGTATGATCCATTAGTCTTATAGGAAAAGTGCAATAAGGATGTCCGAGAAATTTTTGATTGTCTAATGATGCCTTCTTCAAGCAGTGTTGGGAATTAGTCTTGAGCAATTTAGAGCTTCGCAGTAGGTAGCGGTCATTTGTTGTGCGCAATAGTCTTCCCTGTACAGTTTATGTGTTGCATCATGTTGGTTATACGGATGTTTGATTTGCTAATATCTAACAACAATTTGTGCTTTCAAAATGCTGCTAATATCTCTGCCGAAGTGTGCACTTTAGATGACTTTATAAACTATAAATCCATAATTTTGTAAATAAGTGTTCATAAGTCTTTTTCAAGTCCAGTGGAAGTTTCAATGAACTTCTAATTTGTTAGATCAACTATTAGCCGAGATTTTCACAGGAAATCCATTCAGAATTTTGTGTGAGACCTTAGCGACAGTGAGGTTATGCAAAATTCAGATCGTAAACCTATATTAGGATAGCAATGCGAGCAATTGTAGGATTGTATTTGATCATCCGTAGCTATTGCAAGCAGTATCTCGAAAGACATATCGGCATCGGAGTCATACTTGAGAATTAAAATCACTGCACCTGGTTCTACAATAAATTCCTCGTTTGTTTTAAAATACAGAAGGGGCAAACTTTTATTGGGCAATTTAAACGGCTCATAGTATGGCGTCAGCGAGTGTCCAGACTTTGATTCTCTTGTTTGTGCGAGAAGTAAATACACATTTCCTTTTTTGAGACTCATTATCAGCCATGAATGGAAGCTGAAACCGGTTTGGTAAATTCTCCGAACAATGCAGACACATACATTAAGAGTAAAAAATAATATTTTCATTATAGCACCAATTTTTTGGAGAATTTTTTCTAAAAAATCAAAAGTAACTTGGCCATCGGTTGTGCTTAAATGTAATACTAGGAAGGAAATATTTGGCGTTTGTTTATTAAACTCTGTTTTGCTAACGACAAATATTTAAAAATATTAGTCATATCTGATATAGATCTTCTCAAAGAGGATAGCTTGATGTCATCGGATGAGAGACTCAGGGATGAATGCTGAGTGTGCTTAGATTTGTGAACATCCATTATTGTAAATATTTTACAGGACATAATAAAAATACAAAAAAACGCTAAACAGAATTTAAATTAATTTTTTTTAATTTAAAGCATACGTATCTTGTAAATTTTAAATAATAATAACAGATCACTTACCGCAAACTGCAACCATACATGGGACAGCCTGAAATTGAACAGAGTGAAGCTGAATCTGTCACTGTTTAATTTATTCGTGGGCTTGGTATTAGAAATGTTACACAATGACTTTCATAAATGACTTCTGTGAAAGTTGGGTGAGGCATTTGATTAAACAAGCTTAAAGCCTGGAAGAATCTATTGATGAGTTGACAATTTGCAAAGCCGAATTATTTCATTAATTAAAGTAAAAAAATGTTTTTAAATACAACGCTGATTTTGATTGAATATTATGCTCAATTCGCTGAAAGAAATTGAAGTTAATATTTAGCGTTTGTCAATAGCCGTGACGTAGAATATGCATAGTGCAGATTTCGAGTAGAATGTAGCTTTAAAGAATCCTATGGAAATGTAATATTTCATATCAGATAGCCAGAAGTGTGGCGTAACGATGTTATGTTTCAATATTAATTATTGTTAGTTCATTTTTTTGTTGCAGAAATCTGACCGAAACACAAATTAAGTGTTTACGACGTATAGTTCACAAAACTACAATCAGTGGAGAAATACCCGTTTGATTCATTACAGAAATTTGTCTAATGGTATCTCAAGAAAGCAGATGAATAATTCGATTAAGTAAATAATTTTGCACTATATTTTTTCATTGCTGAGAAAATTCACAAACATTTCACTGCTTCTTTGATAAGGTCTCCAATTGTAAGGCTCCAATTTGAGTGCATTGAAAAGTTAAATATAGCTTCCAAATGAAAATTTTCTTGGCGTTCATGAAAAGCCATGATTAACGAAATTGACAGAATTCCAGATAGTCTTGCTATTTGTGGCCTTCTGCATTGCTATTGATCGTTTGATAGATGGATATTAACCAAAAGGTAAGCAGAAGCAGGATGTGACATACGTTATGCTAAGGGATTTCTATATAGTTAATAAAACATACTGTGATTATCGTGTAGGCTAATCATTAAAATGAGGAAATAACAGGCATCACAGGAAGAGTTGTGGTCTGATGAGAAAGCTGATTCGTCAAACTTAAGTGTATATATTTATCACAGTAAACTAGACGCATATAACCATACTAGACTGAAACAAGCTTGGCATCTTGGAAGAACTCGTTAGAAAATAGAGTGAAATAAGCTATAAAATATGGCAAACGCAACAATTTAGCTTTTAGCAGTCTGTCGTCGTAGAGAGCTGAATGTCATTTTGTGTGGATCGAAAACGACAAGACGCTGTTTAGAGTTCACTGTATTGGTGATTCTATAGATAAATTTGCTAAAGCATGGATGGTTTTAGCAGAGGATTTTAAGTGTTCCGCGTCTGGATTCAGAGACAAGATCATAATAAAATCTACACCCAATATATTTAACTTATTTATGGCGTCAACTTTCCTCAGAATTTAATGAACGCTTTTGTGTAAAAGATTCCGTGCTGAATATATTCCAAGATGTTATCATTTCAATTTTACAGCTGAATTAACAGCCAGGCTACGAGACACATAAGAGGTTTATCAGATCATGAACGTAGACGGACCAAGTAAACTCAGAGGACTGAATGACGTGTACAAACTGCAAGAACCACAGGTACACGCAGTGACAGCATGCTCACTATAATATACAGTATACACTTACAGAAGCACTTCTGAGTTTATAGGATGGTGTTCCTGATCTATGACGAGAAACGATGAACATTAGGTGCCAAAACAAAGTCAGGTTGACGAATAGATCACAATTTCTGGATAAGAATAAGAACTTTGTGTCGATTAAGTCACTTTCGCCAGCATCTTGAAGAACCAAGCGGATGCTGCAAAGCATAATATGAATATGGACTATGGTGCAAAGTGCCAAGAAGAAAGCCCTCCTTTCCCGTATTTAGATGTAACCGATGGAAAGGTAGTACCAAATAAGTAGAGATAACTCGCAGTAAACACAGCAAACTGCCACTAGTAAGAGTCGTAGGGATGTTCTACCGTAGGGGCTTCACAGCTTGCATTTTAAAAGCTCATCAAAATCAAGAACCGGACTGCGACATTAAAAATGTGCACCAAGACAAACGGTGATACCGTTAGATTCTGCTTAAGTGGAGATCTTGAAAATATTTCAGGAATTTTCAGCAGTAAATTCGTAATTCGTAATAAATTGGATGGACTGGAATTTCTTATAAACACAAGTGCCGAATTGAGCTTTGTTAAGTCAGATTTGTTATAAAAAGATTTTTCACATGTGTTTATCAACTATTGGCCGCTAATGGCGGTTCAATAGGTCTCAAGGAGAAGAACGAAATGTAAATTACATTATAGGAGAAATCTTCTTTTGAGTCGTATTTTCGGTTGCTGACATACAAGACGACATTATTGGGATGGATTTTTTAATCTATTTCACTTTTTCATTAGATCTTAAAACCCGATTTATTGATGAAGGCACAGGGTCACTGACGGATACTGACTCTGTAACCTTAGTGGTAACATGGGTTTGCCTACTCTGTCATCCAGTCATGGACGAATTGTTTGAAAATATCGATAAACACTACGCTAAGTTTTAACATTTCATTGCCAAATTCAATGTGTTGATGTCAGGAGTACAACCCCAAATATATCTGGTGGCTCCGTTCTCCTGTTTGCCCATGGTAAAACGATTTGCGCATCACAAGCGAATGTTTTTTGTTGTAGAATTTTAGTAAGTACACAAAGAAGGAACTTGTAGTTGATTAATTTTTCAAATTTTCTCACTGATAATAAAGGTTTTCAAACCTAATTCGGCACAAAGGAGTGTTTGTGGAACTACCGTCTGTTAAACTCTGCAACAAAGGATGTCTCGGATCCTCAATAAAATAGGAAACCTTTGTTCTTATACATACTGGGTTTCCATCTGTTAATTGCTCTGTATTCTTAATATTTTGGAAACTGGCCATAATATTAAAATAAGATTTCTTGCAATTTATATTATCACAATAAGTGGGCTCGCCGAAACTTTGAATAATGCGGATGATAAAACAAAATTCTAGAGACCTTGAAAACAAATATCCACGTCAATTTTAAAAGATGTATTATTTTGTTTCTCAGTGCTGTCCTTTTCGTTTCGGATTTGACCGCATTTTTCTTGTGCGGGACAATTGTTAGCACTCATAGGTCGGCAAAATCTTGAACCTTTTATCTTTTCAGATGATGTAATTTTTGGCCTCAGTTGATGGGTTCTCACTTGTCCCTTCTCCTTTAAGCCTTCAATTAGCTGATTGTCTGAAAGCGCTTTAGGATCAAGATCCGCCATTGATCTCTCACCAATATTTCGAGACGTTATTTCCAGTCTCATCTTCAGGGTTAACACAATACGCACAGGAGTAAAACAAAACTTGAGGCAAATCCACGTCAATTGTCTGAAGCAAATTTGAGATCCTTCCCAATAATGTGTATTAAGAACACTGGTACGTTATGCTTTAATACTTTATTAGCAAAGTGTGTCAAGCCAGAACCACGCAGTAAGGCATACCTCGCAACTCAAAATCTCCACCAGACTCTATTATATCATTCACCAAAGATAAGTCAATAACTTAGACAATATGTACAAAAGAAACTTCCAAAAAAATTACAATATTTTTTTTAAACACAATATTATTTTATGCAACCAGCGATAATATTAAATATCAAAAAATAAAATTTGATTTATCTTTATATGCGGAGTTAATTGATGTCCAACAAATTAATTAACCTCCACTTACACCCTCATGTTTAAGATGTTTGCTCATACATAACAAAGTCCTCATTCTTCGGTTTCTTGATGACTCTTCCAGAACGAGTTTCAACATGTTGTGCTGGTACTTCACTAAGTTTCACTTTCATATTGCATTGATCTCTGTCCTCAGTTGACCTGGTTTTAATCTTTACTTCTTATTCACATTTGTCTGGCTCTCCCTTTTTCTCACATTTTAGTTATATCTCGCCTCATCTTCTTGATACTTCGATGGGTATCGTTCCTCGGTCTCTTCCTCCATCCAGGTAAACTGTGAAATGCAGCGATCCAGTGCTACACACTCTATTGTGCCATTTACCTCTATAAATGCATTTTTATCGGTCATATAGTTGACTTTGAATAGCCTCCTATAGAACGAATTCAGAAATTTTGTCTGTTCTCGTTAGTTATGCATACATAAGATGCCAGCTTTAAATCTGAAGATACATAGCATTTAGACCTTGGACTTTTAGTTTCGATTAGAGCCAAACGACTCATTCTATCTCCCATTGCTCCAACAAACCAATCTACTGAACTAGAGGCTCAATCAAGACAACTTCGAGCTTCTATTAGAAGATCTCAAGGTAATTTCAATTTCTCTCCATAAAAAAATTCTGCTATAGATGTTCCTAACTGAGCTCTGTGTCTATTTCGCATTGCTAACAAAACTATGGGCAATGCTTGTATCCATCTGAATCCTCCTACGCAACGTAATGCAGCCTTCAGCTTCCTGTGAATTCTCTCAATCATCCCATAATCTCTTGGATTATATGCACATGTGTGTCTCACTTCTATCTCCATAGTATTCAATGATCTGATAAATAGATCAGACACAATCAGACTACTATGATCAGTAGTTCCCCTTACCGGTACATCATGTCACGACAACCAATTATGCAAGAATATAAGTAATACTTCTTGAGTTGTCATATCCTGTAGGATTGCTACCTTAAACTGACGACTGAAACGATCAACCATCGTAAGTATATACTTCTGGCCTGGATTTTTGAGCATTTCTAATATATCAATGTGAACATGCATGAAACGACCCGCTGGTATACCAATCATTTTAACTTCGGTTTTAGTATGACGCCAAACTTTAAAAGTTTGACACCGGGCACATGCCCTTACTCAAGTTCTTATGTTTTTAGACACCTTAGGCCATGCATATCTATCAGTGACCATCCTGATAGTTGCCTTAATTGTAGGATGACCAAATTCATGCAAATGTTGAATTACCTTATACCTTAATTCTAACGGTACATAGGGTCTAGGTTGGCTCCTGGAGATTTCACATAATAACCAATTATCTCCAATCGTCCTGCGTGTATACCTCGAATTCTTTGCTAACACAGATACTAAAGAATCAACAACCTGTGGTTCTATCAATTGCTGGGAAAAATCATTAGTAGACGCAAATGAGCATACGAGTGACTCCAAACGAATTATATCTTCATCTGATACGTCAGGTCTACTGAGAATATCTGCCACCACATTTTCTTTTCCTGAGATATGAGCAATGGTAGAATCAATTTATGCTAGTCGGGTTATTTGTGAATTTACCCGCTGAGAATAATTAAGCCTATTCGTTTTTCCTAGGATACTTACCAACGGCTTATGATCAGTTAATATCGTAAACTGATGTCCATATAGGTGGTGCTCAAAATGCAGCACTGCAGAATAAACCGCTAGTAACTCCTTTCCAAGCGTGTCATATCACTTCTCACGATCTTGGAGTTTCCGACTATAGAATTCAATCGGCTTGACTATACCATTATTCCTCTGGTTTAACACTGCCCCTATGGCTACATCGGAAGCATCTGTGACCAGCTCAAACGGTTTAGTCCAATCCACAGGTGCTAATTTGGTAATTTGGCTTAACAGATCTTTGGCCCTCTAGATTTTTCCTTGTTGTCTTGGCTAAAATTAATAAGCCAGGACTTCTTGGTCGTGCTCCGTTTACGAAATAAATGTCGAGTTAACAACCCAAAAATTCTAGTTAAACCTGATATAAAACGACGATAATAGCTAATCATCTCCAAAAATCTACGCAATTTACGTACAGTTCTGGGTTCTGGCACATTTTTGATTGCTTTAATTCTATCATTAGAAATGGAGTATCCAAAAAATTTAACAGTAGAGCAATCAATCTTGCTCTTTTCTGGCTTCACTACCACCCCATAGTGTTCCAGGTAAGATAAAACGACTTCCAAGTGCTCCCGGTGTTCCTCCAGGAAATCGCACTGCGGTGAGCGGTATAGATTTTACCTCTATAGGTACTTTATAGTACGCATTCTGCAGATCTAACGTAGTATAAACCTCATACCCCATTATATCCCTGAGTAATGTACTCTGGTTCGGTAGAGTATACGAATCACCTTTCGTTACCGAATTCAATAGACGATAGTTTA
This sequence comes from Eudiplozoon nipponicum, assembly GCA_029291075.1. NCBI lineage: Eukaryota > Metazoa > Platyhelminthes > Monogenea > Mazocraeidea > Diplozoidae > Eudiplozoon > Eudiplozoon nipponicum. Next base: position 35,023 of record JAQBSW010001593.1, read on the forward strand.
ACCTCTTTTGACCAGGTTCATGTTTCGGAACTACCACTATTGGATATGCAAATTTGGAATTTGAACGCGCTCAATTTCATTCCATCAGCCGCTTAAATTCTTCAAGTGCAACTCATTGCTTATGTTTTGCTAACGTTTGAGCCCGCAGTGAACAGCGTAGTGATTCCACCAACTCGATTTGGTGTTCTATGCCTGTCTTCAAACCCTTGCGCTTAGCATTGAATGGTAGAAACTTGGCCAGGTGCTTCGCGATAACATCCACTATGTCATCAGAGACGACGTGTCCGGGTAGTCCCACTGACCTAACTACTGAGGTTCAAGTCTCAGTATAAGTCACTATCCCAGTGCCTTATCCAATGGTCCTAGATTTTGGATCTAAAGCGAGGTTAAAATGGATTTTAAAAATCCATCCCAAAGATGTTACCCTCTATATCAGCGACCCGAAAATTCCACGTAAATGACAATTTCTGCCCCAATGTCACTGAAAATTCTTTAACTCCTTTAACCTCAGTTGGACTTCCTGTGGCAGCCCATAGTGGATAATCGAATTTAGAGCTATCAATTTCCACCACATCGCATCGAATTATGCTCACCTCTGTCTATTAAGAAGTTTAATCCACTGAGTTCATCTGCTATATCTAACTTATTGTGGCTATAACCAGAAATCACTTCGCGATTACATTCGAGTCGAAATCTAACAGATTTATGGGCTGAATTACTGAGCCTTTTTTCCGTCGAAGCTTCCGAACCTAACTTCGATTATTTAAAGATGACTCGAATGTGCATACTTTAGAGCCTTGCATGCGCAACCCCTCCCTATGGCTCCTACTAGGGTTCTACTAGTTTTCTGGTGGCTTACACCAGGCCACAGGACTACTTTATTTCCATTGGAAACCACCCAACCGTAGAAACATGAATCCTTCTCCCTGACACTTTCCAAACTCGGCATATTTACGAAGCAAAATGTTCCACTCGCGTGGTCATTGGACACCCTCACACAATTCGCCTCTCCGAGCTAGGAAGTTGAAATTTGACCCCAAGAATTCATCCTACCTCTGTTTGAACTTTCCCTTTTTGGTTTCATCCAACCCACATCCCGTCGGAGTGTACTTTATTCATTCTCTACGGCCCAGCATCTCTCTGAGAGATGCCTGAGTTGTTGCTCAATACTTGAACCTGCTGTTACTGCATACACCCTATGTTCCTTGTGACGATACACTTTGTCCAATCCTTTTAGCTTCTTTAACCATTCTAGTTACAACTTATCATAAACATCCAAAGTCGTTCTTAATCTAGCAGGAAATTCTGCTACAAATATACTGTTTATAACTTTTTCATAAGTATCAAGCCCATTGGACATTAAACATGTCTGTCATAAAATTCAGATGGGAGTTGATTTCCCAACTTTTGACGTAATAAGTCAGTTATCCATTCTATTCTCTCGGGTTGATATCGTCCATGAAACTATTCAACCAGTAGCTCAAATGCATTTAGAGTTTCGTTATCCGTAACAATTTTTCTTAGTATAAATAAATTCCATTTTACAAGCTCAGGCAAACACCAGGCCTAGGTCAACATTTCTGTAGGGTCGGTCATTTTTCTTAGTTTAAAATAAAAATTTGCATCTTCGACCCATTCGTATTGGTTGTCTGGTCTGTAAATACTGAGCTTAACATTGCTGTCCATGGAATCGCGACAAAAACGATCATATAAATCAAATCTTTCCGCATAGAGGATCCAAGCGCGTTCACCATCTTTTGTAGAGGCCTTTTGATCACTACCGTAAGAGAGCCTCTGAGATACCAAGCTCGAATAATCTGTATATGCGGCACGATCCTCTAAATTGGAACACTTAAGTGCCTCAGAACCATCTTTTAAAATAAATGTATTCAGTCCACCAACTTAATGCTCTGTATCCTCAATAATTTCGAAACTAGCCATAATATTAAAATAGGATTTCCTGCAATTTATATTATAACAATGAGTGGACTCACCGAAACGTTGAATACTGCAGATGATAAAACGAAATTATGGAGACCTTGAAAACAAATGCACACGTCAATGGCCTGAACCAAATTTGAGATCCTTCTTAAAATAGAATATAATAGAATAGAATAGAATATCTTTATTCGGATTCAAATCACACATGCTCTATCAATTACTAATATTGGAAAATGTACAATATAGAAAAAAACAAAAAAAAAGATATTGCATCACATAAATATGTGTAATTAGTCTCATGTACATAAGTAAATCTCACTAGTTGTTCCGTATATATATCGAGGTAAAATTCGAGTGTAACATTGTGCAAAAAATGAGAACCATGACTAGCAATTGATTGCATGTATTGTTGACTAGCATGATGATAAAATGTATAACCTTTCGATTCGAATAATGCTAAAACTTAGAGATAAAAATCTCAAAAAATTATGTTTCTGCTAACAATTATCCATGTCTTTTATTCAACCATGAGAATTTATTATCATAATCAAAGGAAAAATTATCAGCAGGATTGTAGACTTTTTCTAGTCCAGAAGGTAAAAATTTAAAAGACATCTTGGATGGAGGCGTTTCTCTAAGCCCCTTAGGTAATCGATTATAAATTTTGTAGATTTTTGAAAAAGAGAATAATTTGCTCGCAACATTCCTCACTAAAGGAGGAGATATTGCCAAGTGACCAGATCTAGTTCCAACTTCATGATTCTTACTTATTGGCTTCATGTAGGCACCAGTCCACTGGTTCAAATGGAAAACTTTTATGCAATAGCACATCCTCCGAAACCATAAAGGTTGCAGTGATACTAACTTCAACCTCGTGGAGTATATAGTGCAGGAGATAGGACTAATTTGTTTCACGACTTTTCTTTGTACAGCTTCTATCTTATTGGACAAACCCTTTTTTTAATGGATTCCAAGTAGCGGCAGCATATTCTAGTATCGGTCTAATCCATATTAAAAACATTTTACGTTTTATGTCATTCGATAGGATATTTCGATTTATAAATGCCCATCATTTCTTGGCACTGCCTACTATCCGTTTAATATCTCTCAGCAGAAGCTGTACATTGAATCGTTATGCCTAAATCCTTTATTTCTTGCATAAGTTTAATTTCAGAAACATCATTGATCACTGCATCATGAAAATAAATATAATTAAAGTCTGTTCGGCTACCTATTTTTACAGCTCTCGACTTCTTACCGTTTATTCTCAGCCCTAGTGTTATCAAATACCTACTTTAATCATACAAATCTAGTGTCACATAATTTTTAGAGAATTCGACATTTTTCGGATCAATTGGAAAGATTATTTTTAAATCATCAGCGAATTTGCAAACTCGACCGTTAAGGATCTTAGTTTCCAAATGAGCAAATTGGTCCTAAACTCGATCGCTGTGGAACTCCACTTGTTACTCTATTCGATTCTGATATCAAATCATTTACTTGAATACTCATTCTTCGATTATATAAATAGAATATAAGTAACCTAAAAATATTTGGGTCAATATTCAATAAATTAATCGCATTCAAAATAGCATCAAAAGATATAGAGTCAAAAGCTTTTGAGATATCTATAAATACATTTAGTGCATCTAACTTTTTCTCATCTAATGTAATTACATGTTTCCACATGGCAAGCATATTAGTAGTTGTCGATCTATCTTTCTTAAAGCCATGTTGATATATATCTATATCAGCCTGCAACAAACATTCCAAATGAACTAGTATCAATCTTTCTGTTATCTTCAAAAACGAAGGGATAATAGACATTAGTCTATAATCACTGGCGCACGATTATGTAACGACACAAATTAATGGCCGACATATTGCGTAAATTAAATTCAATTTTATTTACTTTGCACCAATGAGAAAAAAGCGAAACTTGCCGTTTAACCAATAGTGTGCAAGTAGACATATGGCATGCTATTTAAGCACGGCAATTTACCATGCAAGTCAGTTGTCGCAATTGCATTCTGCTTTGCGTTACGCGTGTGCGTTCTGTCGGCTGTCAATACCTACGCTGGCGATTTGATAGTTTCACCAACAATTGGCTACATCCGTGACTCATCTTGTTGCGGTATAACCAGCGAGACGAGCCAATTAATTGCAGAACCTGAACGACGTTATCCACATCGTGATTACAACTCTACAATGGGAGCAACAACAACCAGAGTCCACCCAAGGCTCCAGGACATCTTCACACTCTGAATAATTCAGGAGAACGCACGACCAGGCCCTCTTAAGGGCCCCCTATCAGTAACAAATCTCTATTCAGAGCACCTTAACCGAGTTTGTAACGTCGTACGGCATTTACTTGAAGCCGGGGCGTTTACAAAATTGGCGACCGCGCCAGGATACTGATTACTGTTCTGATATTTTTTGGTATTAATAAAATTGACTTCCTTTTTCATTTATTTGGGATAAAAATAGATTAACATTTGCGTTTTCTTTACCCTAATCGTGGTCTTCTGGGAATTTTGTTGGGTATATATTCGTGGATTTGTGTTGAATTTTTTTGGGGGATATAATAATAATACATTGGCATCAAAGGCCAACGGGGCCTCTGTTCATCTTTTCTACGTACAAAACGGTACCGTACGTACTCGACAGGCTCAATTGCGGATAATTTCAATTTTTGGAAGCAGTTACTGTGACGTGCTTTTGTTCTGCGCTCATTCAACTGTGGAAGCTTTTTGTGGGTAAGCGTTTCGTTAAAGTATATTTATATATTTTCATATTGCTTATAAATTTATGCTTTTAAGATCCCGTAAGATTGTTAGAATGTCAGGTCCAATTTTAGATATTGATGTTCCTGTTTGGGATGGAGATAGTGAACTATTCTTTATGCGCGTAGACTCCGCTTTCTCCCCGTTTCCTGATTATGACAGTCATCAAAAACTGTCGAAGGTTTTTGCTAAACTACCTTCTGAATTGCAGCGATGGATTTATCCTAAGCTTGAGGCCATTAGGAAGCTACCTAATCCCATTTTGGGTCTACAAAACGAAGTAGAATCCTTGCTTGGGCCCACAGAGACTGAGCAGATAATAAACAAATATGCGCAGTTAGACATGCCAAACCTTGGCCCCATCGAAATAATGAGGGAATTACGGAAACGTTGGTATAAAACCAACATTTCTGACCATGAGGCTAAGGTTGTTTTTATTAACAATCTTCCACAAACATTAAAACTCTTTGCCAGACAGCTCCCCAACACTCTCTCTATAGATGACTTATCTGAGAGATGTGAGTTAGAATATAGGGTTTTGGAACCCAAAGTGAATCCATCATCCTTTTCTTCACCCCCGCAAGATGATAGACTCTCCTCTTTAGAGAGGACAGTGGCGAACATGGCTAAAGTTCTAGAAGGATTGGCCATTACCAAATCCGAGCTAAATCAAGTGAATGCTCGACCCAAATTCGTTCCTAAGCCCAATTATAACGGTAGGCGGCGATCGAGATCTCCGCAATCCTTTAATAAATATGCCCCAAAGAACTGGTGTTATAACCACCAGAAGTTTTTTTATTCATGCCAAGTCTGTCTTTGTTGTTCCGAAGAATTTCCGAATGAGTGCCAATTTCTACAGCTGACGGAAAGGACAACAGACCGCAGGCACAAGGGTGCATCAGTATCGGGAAACGTCTGGCGCAGGAAGTAGAAGACCGTACTTTCTGCACATCAACGGCATCAACGGCGCTACAGGGAAGAAGCCAACTACAATCCGACATCCCTGTCGACTCTTTTCGTCCACGCCGAATTTTTCACATAGAGAACCAAACAGACAATGCCGGTCGCAATCACCAGCCTACTTGTTTGCATGACCCGGCCAAACAGCCCAACGAGCTTCTGCACCTTCTTGATTTCAAAACTGGCGAAGAGTTCATCGTAGACACAGGTGCGGCAGTCTCAGTTCTCAAGGGTGATTCAATGGCCGAGATCTCGCTAGGCGTTCTTCTCGCAACAGCTACAGGCGAGCCCATACCAACATATGGCTGTCGGTACCGCACACTCACATAATATAATAGGCCTTGATTTCCTTATAAAATTTCGGCTCATTGTTGATCATGCCAATCAAAAGATCATCGACCCCTCCACCGGACTTGAGCAAAGTTTTTGGACACTTGCCTCCGAGCGTTTGGAGTTACAGGTCATTCAGCCAACCCCAGTGCATCATTCAGCAGAGATATCAGCAGCTCTTCGAAAATACAAATCGCTTTTCGATCTAAACAAGTCAGAGCTACGAGTCTCCAACACGATGCATCATATCGTCACAGAAGGACAACCTATTGCACTCAAGAAGCGACCACTGGCTCCAGCTAAGCTGAAAGCTGCCCAAGAAGAATTCTCAAGGCTTTTGGAAGAGGGAATCATCAGACCATCGAAAAGTTCATGGGCGTCACCACTGCACTTAGTCACTAAATCAAACGGATCGTGCAGAGCCTGTGGAGACTACCGTAAGCTAAATTCAGTGACAAAATCTGATGCATATCCTATTCCAAATATTAACACTTTACTTGAAAAACTCAACGGCAGCAATTTCTTCTCAGTGACCTCAGACAAGCCTACCATCACATCCCGGTAGCACCAGAGGATATCGAAAAAACTGCAGTCATCACTCCATTTGGCCTTTTCGAATATCTTTACATGCCTTTTGGACTTAAGTGTGCTACTCAGACATTTCAAAGATTCATGGACAACATACTTCGCGACGACTCTGCTTATTGTATGTCATATCTCGATGACATTATTGTATTCAGTCCAGATCTAGAATCAAGATCAACTGTGACAAGACGCAGATTGCAACTATATCCGTGGACTTCTTAGGACATCGTATCACGGCCCATGGTATTCAACCGTTGCCCACAAAGACGAACTCAATCAAGAATATCAAGTCACCAAGAACTGTTAGCGAGTTGCAGAAAATCCTGGGAGTACTAAACTATTATCGCAAGTTCCTTCCGGGCCTTTCAAAACAACTTTATCCTTTGTGCAGGCACCTGCGGAACCGAAAAGGACTTAGCAAGAATTCCATCATTGCTTGGTCATCCGAAGACGAGGAATTACTTCGACTTGCCATCAACTCGTTAGCAAATGCCACAATGCTAACTCATCCAGATTTTGAAAAGCCATTTCTACTCACGACAGATGCTTCTGAATTCGCTATTGGAGCCACGTTGGAACAAGAGATCGACGGAGTTCGGAAGCCTATCAGTTTCTACTCGCGTACTCTCCAACCAGTAGAAACGAGGTACGACACTTTCGGCCGAGAACTTCTCGCCATCCACGACGCAGTGCGCCATTTTATCAGCATCATTGGCAGTAGCAGATTTGTTGTTTTCACAGATCATGCACCACTAGTTAGCGCACTTCGAAACGCAACTTCATCTATCGCCAAGTACCCTGCCAGAGTGGAAAGACAGCTTTCTCATCTAAGCGAATGGCAACTGGGTCGATGCACTACCTTTAGTTCTGTTTGCCATGCGTTCCCGTACTCGTGAATCCATTAAAACATCTGCGTCACAACTCTTGTATGGCATGGATCTACGCCTGCCTAGTCAGCTCCCACGTCTACTACCGGCACAAGATGACCCACAAGACGAAGCTACCCGCCTTCGACTTCATTTCGGTAACATGTCCGAACAGCAGCCGAGACATACGCCTCGTCCAGTCTTCGTTCACCCACAGCTCCACAGCTGCAAGAGAATACTCGTTCGCAGCAATAAGGCTGTTGCACCTCTACAACCAAAGTATCGCGGTCCTTACCCGATTTTGCTCAGACAACCAAAATACTTCATTATTATGCAAGGCGCTTCACCGACATCAGTAAGCATAGACAGATCTAAACCGTTTATCGAACCACCTGATCCTGAGAGAGTTCAACCTTCTACACACGTCTCAGGCTCCGTCTGCCCACAATCTCAATATCCTGCTTTGTATAACGCGTAATTCATTTTTGTAAACATTAACATTAACTATCAAAATATTTTTTTAACCTTACGTTATTGTCGTATTTGTCTCACGTGGCATAACCAGCTGTTCTTAGCTAACAATTGTGTAGCATTTTTAAACAGTTCTTTGGTATTATGCCATCTCTGAGGCAATGTTCGTGTACATATTTTTTTATGCAGTTACCTTTTGATTTTAATATATATATTTTTACATTATAATGTATTTCTCACACATGACATTACACTGCCTATTTTGGTATGACCAGCTACTTAGAGCTAACGCTTTCGTGTAGCAACACTAAGTAGTGATCAGCTTCATATCATGGTACAGGCCACTTTCAATGCATATCTCAACTTTATCTATTTCACAAAGACCACTCTACAAATGTCATGACCACAACGTCGAGCACTCTAGCTCCTTTGGTCGTATACAAACACATTGACAACGATCCAACCTGCTTAGGTTTTTATCTTAAACCTGGCAAATTCAGAGGCGATTTACCTCGAAATCTTCACGCTGCGGCTCCAAAAACTTACACTGCTCTATTTTGCCTCACGTGGTATGACCGACCACTAGAGCTAACAATTTGTGTAGCAATTCCTAGTGGTTACCTGGCATCATATCATTGTTGAAGCAACCAACAAGCATATTTAAGCCCAGCATTTATGGTTCATCATATTTTTGCTTAACTTTGTTCGAACTCTGTCATGCATTTCTTATCTAGCCTCGCAGAGAGGAATTTTTTCCTTTTTTTCAGAGAGGAATGTGTTGTAACGACACAAATTAATGGCCGACATATTGCGTAAATTAAATTCAATTTTATTTACGTTGCACCAATGAGAAAAAAGCGAAACTTGCCGTTTAACCAATAGTGTGCAAGTAGGCATGGCATGCTATTTAAGCACGGCAATTTACCATGCAAGTCAGTTGTCGCATTTGCATTCTGCTTTGCGTTACGCGTGTGCGTTCTGTCGGCTGTCAATACCTACGCTGGTGATTTGATAGTTTCACCAACAATTGGCTACATCCGTGACTCATCTTGTTGCGGTATAACCAGCGAGACGAGCCAATTAATTGCAGAAACTGAACGAAGTTATCCACATCGTGATTACAGCTCAACCATGGGAGCGACAACTCAACCAGAGTCCATCCAAGGCTCTAGGACATCTTCACACTCTGAATAATTCAGGAGAACGCATTACCAGGCCCTCTTAAGGGCCCACTATCAGTAACAAATCTCTATTCAGAGCACCTTAACCGAGTTTGTAACGTCGTACGGCATTAACTTGAAGCCGGGGCGTTTACAGTGTTACTTACTTTTTGGCAACGGTTTAGCTACTAAAGTTAGTAAATCGATTGGTAATTTCCCATTGTAGAGGCCCTTAGGTCACTACCATAAGGGGGTCTCTTGGATGCCAGGCCCGGAAAATCCATATATGCGGAATGATCATCTATCTTAGAACACTTAAGTTCCTCTGAACTATCTCTTAAGCTACAATCCTTAAGTCCGCTAGCCAACTGCTCTGTATCCTCAGTATTTAATAAACCAGACATGATATTATTAAATTACTTGTAATTTATATATTATATTAATTAAGTAAGCTTACCCGGATACGCTGATGTCCACAAATTTACTGAACTGGAAAGATTGAGACCTTAAAACAAATATACACTTTAAATACCCAAAGCAATTTTGTGTTTCTTTTCGCTGATAATTAAAAACAAAACGACGAGAGGATTACAAAGTTTTATTCACAAAGAATCGGAGATGTAACCACGCAGTGTCCCGCTTATGCAATTCAGAAACTCAGATCAAAACTCTCACATTTTCTTCCACAAGACAAGTCCAAAACTTCGACAATATGAACAAAAGAACTTCCAAAACATTTTACAATATTTTTCAAAAATTACAATATTGTTTTACGAAACCAACGATAACATCAAATGTCCAAAAATAAAAATTGATTTATTTTTATATGAGAGGTTAATTTCTGTCCGATAATTAATTTAACCTCTACATACTCCCTCATGTTTAAGATGATTAACCATACATGATGTAGTCTTCATTCTTTGGTTTCTTGATGACTCTTCCAGACCGAGTTTCAACAAGTTGTGCTGGTACTTCACCAGATTTCATATTCATATTGCATTGTTCTTGATTCTCAGTTGTCTTGCTTTTAATCTTTACTTCTTTACCATATTTATTCAACTCTTCATTTTTCTCACCAATTTCTGAGTCACATCTCGCCTCAACTTCTGGGTACTTCGGTGAATACTGTTCCTCAGTCTCCTCCTCCGTCCAAATAAACTGTGGAATACAGCGATCCAGTGTTACACATTCTACAGTGCCATTTACTTCTATAAATGCATTTTTCTCAGTCATATGATTGACTTTATATGGCCCCTTATAGAATGGAGTCAGACAATTCTGTCTGTTTTCGTTAGTTATGTATACATGCGATGCCAGCTTTAAATCTGAAGATACATAGCATTTAGACTTTGGACTTCTAGTTTTGGTTGGAGCTAAACGACTCATTTTATCTCTCAATGCTCCAACAAACCAATCTACTGAACTAGAGGCCCAATCGAGACAACTTGGAGCTTCTATTAGAATATCTCCAGGTAACCTCAGTGGCTCTCCATAAACAAGTTCTGCTATGGATGTTCCTAACTGAACTCTGTATCTGTTTCGCATTGCCAACAAAACTATGGGCAAATCATGTATCCAACTGGATCCACCGGTGCAGCGTAATGCAGCCTTCAGCTCCCTGTGCAGTCTCTCAACCATCCCATTGGCTCTGGGATTATAAGCACATGTGTGTCTTACTTCTATCCCCATTGTATTCAATGATCTGATAAACAGTTCAGACATAAACTGACTACCACGTTCAGTAGTTAACCTTACCGGTACACCATATCGCGACACCCAATTATGCAAGAACATAAGTAAGACCTCTTGAGCTGTCATGTCCTTCAGGATTGCTACCTCAAACTGACGACTGAACCGATCGACCATCGTGAGTAAATACTTTTGGCCGGAAATCTCAGGCATTTCTACTATATCAATATGAACATGCATGAATCGACCCGCTGGTATACCAATCGTTTTAATTTCAGTTTTGGTATGACGCCAAACTTTACAAGTTTGACACCGGGCACATGTCCTTACCCAGGCTCTTATGTCTTTCGACATCTTTGGCCATACATATCTATCAGTGACCATTCTGATAGTTGCCTTAATGGAAGGATGACTGAATTCATGTAGCTGCTGAATTACCTTATACCTTAATTCTAGCGGTACATAAGGTCTAGGTTGGCTCCTGGAGATTTCACATAATAACCACTTATCTCCAATCTTCCTGCGTGTATATACAGGATACTTTTCCAACACAGCTACTAAAGGATCAGAACCTTGTGCTTCCATCAATTGCTGGACAAAATCATTAGAAGATACAATAGAGCATACGAGTGACTCTGAACGAATCATATCTTCATCTGATACGTCTGGTCTACTGAGAGTATCTGCCACCAAATTATCTTTTCCTGAGATATGACTAATGGTAAAATCAAATTCTGCGATTCGGGTTATTTGTGAATTCACCCGCCGAGAATAATTTAGCCTGTTTGCTTTCCCAAGGATACTCAACAACGGTTTATGATCAGTTAATATCATAAACTGATGTCCATCTAGGTAGTGCTCAAAATGCAACACTGCAGAATAAACTGCTAGTAACTCCTTTCCAAGCGTATCATATCGCTTCTCGCGATCTTGGAGTTTCCGACAATAGAATTCAATCGGCTTGACTATACCATTTTCCCGTTAATGTAACACTGCTCCTATGGCTACATCAGAAGCATCTGTGACCAGCTCAAACGGCTTAGTCCAATCCACAGGTGCTAATGTGGTTATTTGGCTTAACAGATCTTTGGCCCTCTGGAATTTTTCCTTGTCGTCTTGGCTAAAATTAATAGGCCAGGACTTCTTGATTGTGCTTCGTTCACGAACTAAATGTCGAGTTAGCGACCCCAAAATTCCAGCTAAACCTGGTATGAACCGACGATAGTAGCTAATCATGCCCAAAAATCTACGCAACTGGCGTACAGTTCTAGGTTCTGGCACATCCTTGATTGCTTGTACCTTGTCTTCCAAGGGCTTGATTCCATCCTTGGAAATGGTGTGTCCAAGATATTTTACGGTAGAGCAACCAATCCTACTCTTTTCTGGTTTCACTACCAATCCATAATGTTCCAGCTTAGACAAAACGATGTCCAAATGCTCCCGGTGTTCCTCCCTAGATTGACTATATATAATGATGTCATCTATATACACTCTAGCAAATGAACAGTCTTGAAGAACTTCCTCTGTCAGACGCTGGAATGTCTGACTTGCATTCTTCAACCCAAAAGGCATACATAAGAATTCATGCGATCCTCCTCCAGGGAATCGCACTGCTGTGAGCGGTATAGATTCTGCCTCCATAGGTACTTGATAGTACGCTTTCTGCAGATCTAATGTTGTATATACCTCATACCCCATTATATCCCTGAGCAAAGTACTCTGGTTCGGTAGAGGATACGAATCGCCTTTCGTTATCGAATTCAATAGACGATAGTTACCACAAACCCTCCATTGACCTGGTTCAGGTTTGGGAACAACCACTATTGGAGATGCAAAGTTGGAATTTGAACGCCTACAAATTCCTTCTTCTCTCAACCGCTTAAATTCTTCAATAGCAACCTGCTGCTTGTGTTGTGCTAACGGTTGAGACTTGGGCGAACAAGGTAGTGGCTCCACCAACTCGATTTGGTGTTCTATGCCTGTCTTTAAACCCTTGCGTTTAGCATTGAATGGCAGAAACACGGCCAGGTGTTTTTCGATGACATCCGCCAAGTCATCGGCGACGACGGGTCTGGGTAGTCTCACTGACCTAACTACTGAGGTCCCAGTCTCAGCATAAGTCACTATCCCAGTGCTTTGTCCAATGGTCCTAGATTTGGGATCTAAAGCGAGATTAAAATGGATCAAAAAGTCCATCCCAATGATGTTATCCTTTATATCAGCGACCAGAAAATTACACGTAAATGGAGATTTCTGCCCCAATGTCACTGACAATTCTTTAACTCCCTTATGGCACAATTAAATATGTCTTCTGATGGGGTCGAAACGTTGATTCAGGCACTGGCGTCTCAAATAAAGAATTTAACGGACGAGTTAGGCATAATTAAGGCTCGTCTAGACGACACGTTAATAATAAATACAAACGACATCCAAGTTCGTGGAACATCAAACATAGGTGGACACAATAATGGCGACCCCGGCGAAGAGGAATCAGGAATTAATATGCCAGCGTTTTCAGCCGAATCCACGAGTTATGTCAGACCGTCATCAGAGTTTAAGCCGATGTTGGCACCACTAGATGTGGAAAGGCCACAGTTGTGGTTCGAAAAATTTGAAGCATCAGTGCGAGCCCAAGAATTTACATTGGAAGCACCTATTGTGCGTGTAGCTGTACAGGAATTAGTGGACCGGACAGTAGCTGTCCAATTGGAATTGCCAGTTGACCTCACATATGAAGAATACAAAAGACGCGTATTGGATCATTTCCGGGCCAGGCCTCAAGAAGTGTTCTCAGAATTATACAGCCTGACACCATTAAAGGGTGAGATGCCCATGGATACCATGGCACGTATCAAGCGGTGGTTCTCGAAGCTTACCGAGTCTTTACCAGGCTTGCAACCACATGAGGCCATCATGTTCATGCTGCTGGATCCTACTAGATACGGAGAAATATCCAGCAGCCCAGGAGGCCTTGAAGAGAGACTTCAGGCTCTTCAAAGCTCGGCCATAATGACAAATAAGATGGCAGCGGCATCTCCACGCATGGGTACAGTTACAACATCTGAGAGGAGCGACATACCGTATTGGAATTCTTCGCGTCATAATAAGCAGTTCCGCGACAGAAGGCAACAGCCAGTGGCTTGGAAGCAAAGTCAGTATATAAGGACTCCGGCTCCGACGAATACGGCGTATAAGCGGCAACAAAACCCATGTACTGCCCCTCGAGAACGACCAGTGCAGTGGGGTAACAGGGTGAACAATCTCACAAATAATGGAGGCAGAGAACAAGGCACAAAAATTAATCCTTTGGTGGCTCCGACGGGTAGATCGAAGGAAGACCAGCAGAACAAACCAAAAAGTGGTCCGAACCAGATGGCTTGTGAAGAAAAGGAAGTGTGGGAAACACTGCCAAATGTAAGAATTTTCATTAAAGTTAAATTTTTAGAACTCTTCAACGGACAGCCAGTAATAATGCAATTGGATACTGGAGCGGATGTGTCGGTACTACCATTGACTTGGCCATTGAACAATATAAAACCTACGAAAGCAAGTTTATGTCAGGCATCGGGCGCATCGATGGTGGCTGTGGGCGAGTGGGACACAAAGTTGTTAATAAATGAAAAGGTCTATCATATGTCTTTTGTTGTTTCGAATACGCAGACGCCCTTATTGGGACTTGATTTCATTAGAAAATGGGTTAAGACGATAGACTGTCAAAATAAACGGGTATACCTATCGCGGCCGGAAGGAATAAGATCAATAAAGTCTATAGGTAACCATAAGATTCAAGAGGAGACCAGTTGTCTGCCTGAGTGGTGGAAGAATCTTCAAAACCAATATAACAGTATATTCCAACTGCCTGATTGTAGCGAGCGTCCAGGGCCGACGGTCGACCAGTTTAAGTTATGGTTAGAACTAAATGATGGTTACGAACCACCAAAAGTATATGGTGCCCCTCCCAAGAAATTAGAAGCAGCGACTCGAGCAACCCAAGAAATGATAGAAGCCGGCGTTCTTGAACCGTCAACATCTGTTTTTCGTGCTCCAATGGTTTATGTTACGAAAAAGGATGGTTCGCTCCGACCAGCGGCTGATTTTAGGCAATTTAACTCAGTAACTAAACCGGACCCGTATCCCATGCCGGCTCTGCGTGATCTGTTCTTACAGCTAGCGGGAGGCAAATGGTTTGCCGTGCTTGATCTTAAACAGGGATTTTGGCAAATAGGTGTGCGGCCCGAAGACCGATGGAAGTTAGCGGTACAAGTACTCATTGAGACATTGCAGTCACGATTGTATTGGCCTGGTATGTCCAAAGAAATTCGTAGCTATTGTCAACAGTGCACTACATGCCAACGTTGTAAACCACAAAAACGAGAAAAAGTCACGCCGATTGCTTTCAATGCCACGGCACGGAACGTGTTTCTGCATGTCGACCTGGTAGGTCCACTGCCGGTAGCTCGCGGCGGCGTGTCCTATGTGTTTGCCATGGTCGATAAGTTTACCCGATGGGTCGAGTTTGTACCACTGAAGAAGATCACAACAGAAAAGATTATAACGTGCTTAGAAGAGCGATGGCTCAGTCGATTCGGTACCCCACAAGGCGCACAGTTTGATTCGAAAGAATTTAATCAGTGGTGCAAAGACCTTGACATAAAGCATTCCCGCACAGCCACTTATCACCCGCAAACCAATGCAACAGCTGAGCGCGCACATAGGACGATGAAAGAGGTACTGCGATGTTGGTGCCACGAAAGCCCGGGAACGTGGAGAGACAAATTACATTTGGTTGAGCGGGCCATGCGCTTTACAGTCTCAATAGCGACAGGTTTCGCTCCAACGACCATGGTCTATGGAGGACACATAAGACTGCCAGGTGAACCTGTAATCCAAGGGTCCCATGAGCGCTGCACCATAGCGGATATTCAGGAACGACTAAAACAGTTAACTGAATATGTAGGCGCAACACAGCGACAAAGCTATGCAAGGCAACCGACACGCACTCGCCTAAAGGTCGGCGATTATGTCATGGTAGCGAGGGTCGAGCCCATGGCACTGCAGGCTGTCAATGATGGGCCGTATCGCGTGGAGAGGGTGGACGCAGAGCACAATACTGTTTTTGTTAGCCTGCCCGATGGACCACGAGTTGTGGCACTGGATCGTTTAAGCAGAGTGCGAAAGCCGATTCCTGAGGGGGGGGGAAGATGTGGCAATGGCCACCTTTAAGACAAATAATGAACAAAAAGTCTTATCTAGGGCAGACAGTATTTCAACAGAAATTCCTCGCAGAAGCGTCCGTATAAGAATGAAGCAGTCAGCCCAATGAGAAAAGCAGACTTAGAGCTGAAGTGAATTTGTTTTATTAAATCGATGCTCGTTGTGCGAGAAAAATTCTATATATAATTGAGTAAAAATAAAGCATTTGTCGTACATTTAAAGTGGCTTCTGATGGGTTGGAAACGTTGATTCAGGCATTGACTTCTCAAATGAATAATTTAACTGCAGAATTAGGCACAATTAAGGCTCGTCTAGACGATACGCTAATAATAAATACAGAAGACATCCAAGTACGTGGACCATCCAACATAGGTGGACACAACAGTATCACTGCATCCTTTATGGTTTCGGAGGATGTGCTATTGCATAAAAGTTTTCCATTTGAACCAGTGGACTGGTGCCTATATGAATCCAATAAGAAAGAGTCATGAAGTTGGAAGTAGATCTGGTCATTTTGCAATATCTCCACGATTGATGGGGAATGCTGCGAGCAAGTTATTCTCTTTTTCAAAAATTTTCAAAATTTACAATCAATTGCCAAAGGGGCTTAGAGAAACGCCTCCAACTAAAATGTCTTTTAAATTTTTATCTACCGAACTTGAAAAAGTGTTCAATCCTGCTGATATTTTTAATTTTGATTATTATAATACTTTCTCGTGGTTAAATAAAAGACAGGATTAATTGTTTTTCAGCAGCATAACTTCTCGAGATTCTATCTTCAAGTTTTGTACTATTAAAACTGAAACGTTATGCATTACATATCATGTTAATCAACAATACGTACAATCAATTATTAGTCATGGTTCCCTTTTTTGCATAATGTTACACTCGAATAATACATTAAATTTTTCTATTTTTGATGATGAATCTATCACTCTTTATAACCGAACTTTCTGATGCTGATAAATTGTACAGTACAAATAATTGCTCATATTTATGTGATGTGATATGTTTTTATATTGTACATTTTTCAATTTTATTATTTGATGGAACATGTGTGGTTTGAATCCAAATAAAGATATTCTATATTCTATATTCTATATTTTGTGGATTTGTATTTCCCACCAGATTATTTATATTTACTCGTGCCTGGCATTCAAATATTCTGGAAATTTTACAAAATCACTTCATCATGAACCAGATTTTTCGTTAACATCTAATACCCTATTCGCAAACTGAAATTTATTATCCAACCCCGCTGATCTGTAGCAATAAATGACTGATGTAATGAGTTTGCTTATAATGTCATCCGGGAACCACCCCATGTCCTTCTATTTACATGGTCCCCGCTCTCCACTCTCAAAAGATGATTTGGCATCAATTTTGATCGAATATTTGGGAGACAATTTTCATCTTCTGAAATATATCTCCATTGTAAAGCGTCGAATTTTTGTGCTTTTCTCCCACAAAATACTGTCTAAAGATGAACTAGCACGCTCAAATCTCTATCAAATGTATTATCAACGTGCAAAGTCAAATTAAAGTTTGATTTCATGTTGTTACAGCAGACAAAAGAGCAATAACAATGCTGCCCCCAAGTGACCTTGAATACTTTAAAAACTGGAGATCTTTAACTTGGATGGAGTAATCCTAAGTAACGCTGATCTTTAATCGGAGACAACATCGGTGTTACTCTATCCTTCGGCCCTATCATGCTGAGCAGCCCCGGTTTGAAGAGCTCCTTATAACCGCTAACACTCACAACGTATCCACAAAATGCACCCAACTATTGAAATCCTACCGCGTCATTGCGGTCTAGTCCACCGTCTAACAATTCCCACCAACTGACCCCTTTTCCAGTCTCCAGTTCCAGTCCGAAACCATTATTTCCAGCCAACATAGTGAATAATGCAGGGGTCTAGAAACCATCTGAACGTAAAAAATCCGTGGATCTGCGTACCAACAATTTTTTCCCTGCAATTTCCTCCTCATTCTGTCTTAATATTGCCAGGCAGGACAGTAAAAACACAGCCTCTAAACAAGTTTCGTTAAGTTTTGGACTCATTCTTACACCCATAGCGCTGCATTAGTGCGCTACCTCAAGCCATGCGAATTCGCATTCGACATTTTTTCAAAATCTTCAACTCCCACACCCGCCTGAGAAGAGCGGGACTGAGAGAATTCAGTTTGACAATGACCGCTCCATTTTCATCAGCAAAGTTTCAGTCACCCTCATCAGCTTTTGGTCGCGCTCTAGCTGCTGACACAAGACTCCCGCACGCTTTTCCATCTCATTCTGACATTTCCACCTGGATCCCTCTCGGCAAACCACATAAATTACAGGTCACTTGCATAAAAAATTAAACAACTGAAGATGTTTCTATATTCTATACCATACCATTTTACCAGTGACTTTATTTATATCATCATATATTTCCAATCGATTACATGTATTAATCACAGTTCAAACGAGGGTGCACGGTTTATTATTTGTGTTGACAGTATATCGTTCTGTTGCCGTCTAGAGCACGGACAATTTTATTTAACTGTGACTGGTGTATAACACATTCAATTGTGCTAACAGTATTTCGTTCTGTTGCCGTCTAGAGTACGGTCAATTTGGACTAACTATGAATTTTTTATGCAACATTGTGTACAATACATATGTGATCATTCGAATTAGCCATCTCACATCACCCATCGGGAAAAGGCCAGGGATTGATCTTAAGCACGGATCTCAACAGCAGCTACCACTTCTATGTAGGTAGATAGCAATCCCAAAAAATATCCCGACAGTTTTTCTCGGTCATGAATCTTTCGGCTTTAAAACCTAATTTGTCTTACTATGTACTTGTCTCCCAATCTACAGGTGCTAGAGTGGTCATATCATTTAGCATTTCCTTAGCCCTATGTAATTTTCTCGGTCTTCCTGACTCATGATTATAGGCTAGGTAGATTTGATCGTGCTTCTCTCATGTGTGAGGTGGTGTGTTAGCGATTCTAAAATTCCGGATAGACCTGTAAATAAACGTCGATAATAGCTGATCATGCCAAAGAACCTTCGCAGCTGGCACACGGTCCTGGATTCTTTTACGTCTTTGATGAATTTGATTTTAAATTCCAAAGGATTAATTTCGTCTTAAGAATGTATATGTCCAAGATATTTAACTAAAAAATATACAGCTTTGATCTTATTGATTTTGACTACTAATCCATATTTTTCCAGCCTGGTCAAATCCGTTTGCAAATGCTTACGGTGTTTATCACGCTGTCAACTAAAAGTGAATATTTCGTCTATGTACACCCTTGCAAATGGACAATTCTGTTGCACTTCTTCAGCCAAACGCTGGAATGTCTGTCCAGCATTCTTCAACCTAAAATGCTTTCAAAGAAATTAATTTGATCGCTCTCCTGAAAATCTGACTGCGATGAGCGGCATAGAGCTTTCCTCCCTTGGTATATGATAATACAATTTTTTTGCAGATCTAAAGTTGAATAAAGCACATATGTTATTATGTCTCGTAACAAAGTACTCTGGTTAGAGGGAGGATTAGAATCATACTTAGTCACTGAGTTTAATAGACGATAATTCCCACAAACCCTCCATTGACCCGATTCAGGTTTGGGAACCACCACTATTGGGGAAGCAAAATTGGAATTTGACCTCGTACCAATTCCTTCTTCGCACAATTGGTGAACATCAGCTACAGCAACTTTTTGCTGGTTTTGCGCCAACCGTTTGGACTTGGATGAAGAAGACGACGGAGCCACCAAATATATTTGGTGCTCTACTCCTGTCTTTAATCCATTTTTTCTTGGCCCTGCAAGGTGATTCTCGATAATAAGGTCACTTTTGTTTTTGGCGGGTTAAACGAACTGATCTGAACGCTAAAGTATCAGAATCGGTGTATTAACATCCCGTGCCTTCTCCAAAGGTCCTAGATTTAGGATCTAGTGTACGATTGAAATAATTCAAAAAATCCATCTCAAGGTATGACATTGGTTACCAGAATATTCCACTTAAAAGAAGATTTTAGGTCCAAGGTTACTGACAGTTTTTCATTCTAAGAACTCTTATCCGACAGCCATTAACGGCACATAATTGATAATCAAATGTGACACAATCTGCTTCCACCTCATCTGACTTAAATATGCGTAATTCTGCACCCGTGTCTATGAGAAATTACAGACCAGTCAATTTGACTCTAATAATGAATTTATTACTAAATATTCCTGTAACGTCCTCAAGATCTCCAAATTAAGGAAATCTAAACATCTTGCCGTCCGTTTTAGTGCTCATTCCTAATGCGCATTTTTAGATTTTATCTTATGTATGACTTTCATAGGCACATAAAGGAACTTTTTCAATGGATCCCCTTCCCTATGGCTCCTTCTAGCCGGAGTTTTTGCTTGTCCCTTTGAGGAAATTCTATCTACGGGTTTTGTGCTCCATTTATATATGGGTTCACCTAAACGCGGGTATATGCAATTTTCTCCTTTAGACGTAGCATTTCGACCATATCCGTGCGGGTAATCACAGAGTTGACGCGAGTGATTCCTTTGACGCCTAAAATTTCTATCCTGACAATGAAACTACGAAATTGTTCTTGCTATGTCATCAATTTTGTGATTAATATAGCGCACATTTTCATGTAATGTCAGGATAGTTTATTTATTTTTCTGACTTGCGGCACCATGGCTCAATCTGCAGTTAAAGGGTGTACCTGTGGTTCCTGCTGTTTGTGCACAACGTCTAGCTCTATGATTTTGTTTGGCTAATCAATCTTGATCGATTTGAAAACCTCCAATGTGGTTCTATTCATGGCTGGTAGCTGGCAACAATAGAAATCACCACTTCTCGATATATATTCAATAAGGAACCTTTGGAAAAATGCGTTCAAAAAATTATGATGGAACTTGATGTCCTATCTTCTCAAGGCGCAAAAATTTGCACAATTGTATCGACCTTCCCGGATAATATCTCTGTTGAATTTCGGCCATTAGCCACTCGGAGGCAGGGTGCAGTTCTTCTAACACAGTTTTGTTTTTAAAGTCATCCAACGTGCTTCTAAAATTCTCTGGTAGGGCCATCCATGCGATGGAAAATATCTCCACAGGGTTCAGAATTAGGTAATCTTTAAATGGCATTTTAGCATTTCCGAACCAAATTGAACGTTTTTAGGATTTATGCGGTGGAAAACTGATAATATTTAGGCTGGCGCGGCTGCCATACTTTGTAGAGACTCTAGTTCTATGAGCTGATGAGAGCCCCATGGACGCCATGTCAGATTTGTCTTAAACAAACATAGTGACGACGGTTTTCTTTTGCGATACATTAATAAACTATTCATACTAACTGAACGTAACCTAATCGCGTATACTGGATAAAAACGTACTAGTATATTCAGTAGAGTTGCATGTGCGATGTTCCAGGCACCAGACTTGTTTTATTCGACCGTCGATCATTATTAATTGATTGGCAAATTTTTGATAGATATATTGTTCCTGTTCAATGGTCATGTCTAACAAGTTTCAATATCCTGAGTTTCGAAAAGATTACAACGCTTCAGACACTTTCTTTGGATGCAACGTAGGAATATTAATATTTTTATGATTAAAATTGATGTAGTAAACATGCCAAGATATAAAATTATATTAAGATTTTATGTTTAATCGTATTATCGCTTGTTAATGATACTAAATTATTTGCATACACAAATATTCTGTGAAAAATATTTTTTTAAATATGTGGATATCCTAAATTTAAATTCTAATTATTCTTTTGTTTGTTTGAACTCAGTTTTATTTGGTACATTTTATGTCGTGCGGACTTTTCCAGATCGAGGACTGATATTTTGCTCATTGTTCTTTCCATGCTCTTATTTTGTACGTCATCTACGTATGGTTTGAATTTCATGACTGTAGTTTTGTTTCGTTCTGCAATCTCTAGTCCAAGGAAACAGGTATTTCATTTAGCTTCTTCATTCGTTCAGAGCCATACAAAAGCCAAATGTGACTAATTTTTCACTGACATATAGCCATTATTCGTCCATGGTTATATATGGATCGTAAAAGAACAATAGGTCGCTCATTTTTAGTGAGGAAATACGAGACTACTGCGCTCTATCAACCTTTTCCAAAACAGCGGTACATGAGCCAAAATAACAGTAAGCAACGTCGACGTAAGAGGCACCGGTATGCACAACTCGACGACATCTAAAGAACAAGGATTACGTCTATTATTAGGGGTATTTTTTAAGGAGGTGGTGTAAGTAGAGGACGATATTTCCTTTTTTAATTTAACTGTAATTAAATATATTTCCCAGATTAAAGGTGATTTAGTAATGAAACCGAGCATATGCTTCTGAATCGCCAACTATATCGCGGTTGGTAGTAAATCTTGTATTGTATGAACATGGATGTGCGCCTCAGATCAGATGTCATCGATGGTGAATGAACGTAACGAAGTTAGTATCATGGATTAAGCTGCCAATCTTGATATCTTCATTGATTGACCATTCCTAGTACACCAGACCTAAAGAGAATTATTATACTCAGACATGTAAGACCTGGAAGATCCCGCGCTTCTTGTCAAGTGATAAGACTAGAGCCTATACAACGTTACCCTGCGCATTTGGACTGTTTATAGTACTTGTTGCTAGACGCTATCTTACCTATTTTATGCACTATCATTATTGATTTTTGATCATGTTTACCTAATTTTGCGATTTTCACGTTTGGTTCTGTTGCCAAATAACAATTATAAATGTTTACTTGGCAACAAAGAAAATCTAGCCTGACGGCTGAAAAAGAGAAGACAGATAAAAAGTAGGACTATCTAAAATCGAGTCAAACAGTGATTAACAATTTATCGGTAAAGATAGTATTAGGGCTGGTACAAGATGGGTAAGAGAAGTACCGCCTGCTGATTGTAGCAGAACCCTAAGTAGGTATCTACGGCTAGTACAATATCGACTAGAATGGATTCGTGAAATTGTAGCAACATGCGCGCATCATTTGTGTAGCATTACAATTGGTTAACTCACGAGGCAGCAAACAGCAGGTTTCGTTTTTTGTAGTGTGATGAGGATCCGTTGAAGTTTAAATAGAGGAAAGAACCATTTAAAGGATTATCAACAGGTCTTTTTTGGTGAATGATGCGAGTTGGATTCTGAATATTGTTTGACCATCATTAGCGCTGGGTTGGGAGCTATTAAGATCCCGAATAACAACTAGATATATTACAGGTGTGAAAGACACAGGTTATGCTTCCAGTCCGTGATGTCTCTGGGGAATGTATTAAAGAGAAACATATTAACCACCTTGAATTCATCGTTTTGTAATTCTCCTACTTCCGCGGGGAGTGTGTTGAAAACGTCCGAGGCCTTGTTGAAAAGGTAGACTTAAGTAAGGATATTGGGGTATGATATAATTTGATTGAGGATTTACAATTATGCGAGCTATTTGAGTGGCGATGGTACAGAAATGCAACAACTGAAGGCTCGTATAGAGATTACACTTATATGGCGATTAAACCATAAGTGTAGGAGATTAGAGAAAAGGAGATGTTATCGATAGTCCTGACCAAGCGGAAGGACACGTTTAAAAAAGCGAGAGGCAATCTGCACTGGAGGGAAGGAGGATGTCAATGTGAGTGGACAGTAAAACTCACTGATGTAGAATATGAGAGGAAAGACATAAGGATTGAAATAGAGTGAGTCCCAGGATAAGATTCTGTGTCTTGAAACGTGTTAAACGAGCCAATTTGAAGACCGTGAATATAACTTGTTTGAAATGCAGTGAGAAGTCCGATGACTTAGAAGATGTTATTCCAAAGTGTTTGTCATAATCGAATATCTATAGAGAGGTTGGTAAACGTCAAAGCATTAATAGAATCGGGGCCAAGCTTTATTAAGTGAGTTATATTCTGGTTAATTTTGAGGCCAGTTCATCGATTTCAAACTTGAAGTAATGATAACATCTGAGCGATTTTTGATATTAGAAGGCCGGGGCTAGAGTGGCAGCTCAAAACTACTATCTTGCCATCGGCATATTTAAAAGTTTGAATTGTGTATCATCATCATGAATCTGTGAATGTGCTAGATTAAAAGGCAAAGAGCCGATTTCATATCCCTGCGGAAAACCAGAACGGATAGAAGCCGATCTTGAGTGCCACTTGCCGATTCTTACGGATGTCGATCGGTTTTGTAAATAGTAGCAGATAAACCTAAAGACGGCTTCAACCATCGGGTAAGAAACGCTGTTAAATGTCTTATATGGATGAATAACAATGATATATGACGCTAGCTAGGTTAGTGGAAGAGTGTCCAGTCACAAATCAGTGTTGATCATCCAAAAAATTAAAAACGTGTCTTCGATTTAATTAGAGTATAAATTTCGTTATAGAGAATTTTGTCCAACAATTTAGTGAATGCCGGGATGGTGGAGTTTCGACGAAGGTTATTAAAAGATATCAACGATGTGCTGCTTTTCTGAATTGGTGAGATCGTCGACTAGCCTTACCGGATAAAGTAGTCATTAGAAGTAAACGGTTAAAGACGACAGATAGCAGAGAAATGGTTTTCACTAAAAGGAGGCAATCATGCCAACGGAGACTCCATACTAGTTAAATTAACGTTTGGATTTATTGTTCTTAATAGCTTGGACGGCCGTCGTTGGAGAGATGTGAAATTCATTAAGACTACCGAAGCCATCGCCAATTGTCGCCACTGTTGAAATAGTTGATGTAGAATAGTTATCTATAAGGAATCTCAGATAGTCATCTGTACCGTCCTATTATTCCACATTCTTCTACCAAATATATAGTGGTTAAAGGGCGTAATACCGGCTCCTACTGATGAGTCGCCAGTAAGCACGAAACGAATGTGCATGAGATTATACTTTCCTTTCATGCTGCCTTTGGTTTATCCTTCTGGTCACAGCTGAACTAATTTGTTACTAGGTTCACAAAACCTAATACATACTTGCATATATATTAGTTCTTCGCAACAAACAGTATTTAACTGAAATTCAGCCTGTGTTAGTCAAAATGCAGATAAGATAACTTCGATTAATTCAGTTTCACAATTTTTCATTCTCTCAGGTCATTAAAATGTTGTAGTAAATAAGCGCGGGCTTGTGAGCAAATCCGTAATCTTTAGTTACGAGCTAGATTATCACACGTATAAAAAAGGTTTGTTCAGCCTATTTGATATCCGTATGTGTTGAAAAGAGGTGACCTGGGTAAAACAGGAAGATATGTTGCCAGGTGTTATTATTTTATTCCAAGTTATGGCATAACAAAGTAAACTTAATGTATTCCAGTTAATAAAACGCCTGCTTGTTTGAATCATTTCCCATGAAGCCGTGAATGAGAAGGGATTGAGGAACGGTACTTGGCAGTGTTCGAGATAAGGGAAGATCTCACTGCCGTGGATGTTGATCAATTCTTCGTTGGAGACAATATAATAAAGTTTCTTTCTATCACGCCTAGTGAAGTGCACGAACTGATATTGTAAGTTTTCAGCAAAAAGCCACATCAGCGGACGGCTTTCCGAAGATAAATTACTCCAGTTGGCGTTACGGTGGTTAATGTTACCTAAATAAGTGTTCTTGTCAGAAGGTTGTGTAAAAACGGTAGATAAAGAATGGGCTCCGCGAGTGTCATTGATGATAGAAAGATTCCGATATCTGTAGATTACACAAAAATATAGAACTTGATCCAATATCGTCACATGGAGGGCTAATATTTGAAGTCTCAGAGTTAAAGATAGGCAGACGGTTTGGTATAAGAGAAGGCAAGATATATGCAGATAACCAACAACTGTTAATTTGGAAGTAAAGAGAGCAGCTATATAAGATGCTTGGGATTTGATCAAGCACAAAGTGGAGTAGGTGGTGCCGAAGTAGTTTTAATAAATGGTGGGTGCGGAAATTTCGATGTAACATATGTTTCGGGTATAAGCTCCATATCTGAAGCCATTGGTCCACTACGGAGTCGGAGTTGACGCTGGAGCGCAGCAGAATTTGACCGAGTATAGTTTGTGTGGAACCCCTCAGTGCGTAAGGGACTTAAATACACAGGGGCATGCATTTCAGCATCCTTGCATATACCTTCAGCAGTAGAGAGACTTTTCTTGGAATCGGTCCCGTTGGAGAATGTAACCTTGGCAATAAAAAGGGTGTATGACTGCAGCTTTATCGGTCATCATTTTCAATAGGCTATTGTCACGCCTGTCTTTGATCTTCTCTGAAGATCGACACTTAAGAGTTTCAGACTCATCATTGCTGAATATTTTTTGTGTTAGAACACAAGCTCATTGTTTATCCATCAAAATATCGTTTAGGTAATGTTATGTGGCAGTGGAAAATTAGCTACTTTCGGCTTTTGTATGATTGTGCATGATGATAATCTGCGCAGTCAATAATAGTTTCATTTTATAGGAAATTTACGCGTGACGAAAGCTGCAAAATGCTGTTTGTGAATGAATTGAAGTTGGACAGCCGATATTTACAATAAAGTACAACAATGCAATGCGGTTTGATCCTCGCTGGTCAGTTTGCCGTCATACTCTGATGATGATCATGGAAGGTGATGCGACTGGCGATAGTTTTGTTATGTTGTTCGACAACTGGTTAATAACAATGTGATTGGTGTTTACTTCAAGCTCGTAAACTTGATTTAAAGAAGTACAACGTATGCAGGAAATTTACGAATAAAAGCAGCATATCTTCTTTGCACTTTATATCTGCGTTGTGATATGATCCTCGTTCTGATGATACCCGTTAATGATCAAAACGTGTCAGTGTGTTTAATTGACTGTAAATTTTATATATTGCTTGAATAAAACGGAATGGGCGTTAATCTCAAGTTTACAAACATGATTGAATGATTTGTTAGTTTGCCGTCTTGATATATATATATATATATATATATATATATATATATATATGTATATATATGTGTCTTGTATGTTGTAATTCGCTTTAATATTTAAAGGTTTGTAGTGAAGTATATTCTTATATAGTTTAAAACATCGAAAAATGAGAGCTGTGCATTTAAATAACCATTTGTAAATTTTTTGCCCGTAAGATAGATATGATAAATTTCTTGCAGCTGAAGCTGTCTTTTGACGCGGGGCCTTTTATTTTCAATTTCGGGAACTCGTCTATTGCCATTTAAATATTTGAAATTAAGTATAGGACTAATAGTTATTTGTTGGTAGTATAATTATTCATAAGTAAGTATCGTGGATGGAAAATGACCAAATTTGATTCCAACTTAATTTTTAAAAGATATTTATGAAGCTACATTGAACTCTTGTTTATCGCGGTAGATAGGTTCCAAGACCGGCCGTGATAGCTGAAAATCCGCGAAATAGGGACACCATATTTATAGTACTTATTTAACATGTATTCGGATTTGTAAAACCCTCCGTTTACGTACTGCTAACAGACCACCCTTTTACTGAAAACGTATGCACAGTACTCTAATCTAAAACAGGCAAAAATATTTAAATGTTAGTATATTAAATTAAAAAAACACTTTGGAGTTGATTCGTTATCAGTAACCATTTGAACCAAACATTGAAAACAAACGAAATGTGATAACTGATATCGATCAAGGCCATAGTGTATGGATTTACTGGAGTAACAGGTATTCAGAAATATTTGTAATTCTCAATTTCGGTGAACTATAGCATACATTGATATCTATCATGTTAGTACCATGTACCTTTTACGGTACTATAATGTTGGTATCGGTTACTGATACAATAGCCATTGTTTTAGTATCCTTTACAGATTCGGTATATATATTATATAGTGTGAGTTAGCATTGAAGTCACATTGTCGAAGACTTTATATGATGTTAGCTTCACTATTGCAGGTTTACACATTCGTCTAGGAGATTGTACCGTCCTATTATTTCACATTCTTCGACAAAATATATAGTGGCTAAAGGGCGTAATACCGGCTCCTACTGATGAGTCGCCAGTAAGCACGAAACGGATGTGCATGAGATTAGACTTTCCGTTCATGCTGCCTTTGGTTTATCCTTCTGGTCAAAACTGAACTAATTTGTTACTAGGTTCGCAACACCTAATACACAATTGCAAGATATGTACATGTTTTATTCTATTTTATTCTTGCTTTGTTGTACGTAGACTAGGAAATAAAGTTTTTTAAATGATTTAATGGAATTTAAAAAAAATATTTTTTTGAATTAACAAAATATTTTGGACTTTCATATATCGAGACTATTCTCGACATAACCGGAAAATCCGTGATGTCGTCAATCCGTGACAGTCGATCCGCGAAGTAGAAAGGTTTCACTTTATGTTACGAAGAAATATTTGTTGGCCAAATATAAACTCATCTAAAATATTTGGTTTTTTAAATGCTTCACAGCCATGCTGCTACACAGGATTAGAGTAGCTTGTTAGACAATTGCCTTACCGTTGCATAATAATGAAATTAATGGTAATGCCTGGGTTGCAAATAATTTATAGATCGCCCGTCCCACTCGGGATTACGTTTTTTACGGTCTCAGAAACCAACAAAGCCCTATCGTTTGTTATAATCAAGGTTGCGATCTTGATATAAACACCTGACCCATTAATTGCTTACAGATGTCAGTATAAACTAAGAAATGTATAGTGTAGAAAAGGCAATTCATCCGGTAGACCGGTTTCGTCCTTATTGGGAACTCATCACATACTGGCCAGAATTTGCCGCGGACAGGACTCGAAACTGGACACGTCTGCTTCGGAATCTGGTGCTTTAACCACTGAACATTGTGTAGTGTGCGGCACAGTTGCTCAATGGTTAGAACACCAGATTCCAAAGCAGACGTGTCAGGGTTCGAGCCCTGACCACGGCAAATATAAGCCTGTATGTGATGAGTTCCCAATAAGGACGAAACCGGTCTACTGGATGAATTGCCTTTTCTACACTATGCAATTCTTAGTTTATACTGACATATGTAAGTAATTAATGGGTCAGGTGTTTATTTCAAGATCGCAATCTTGATTATAATAATTGTTATCACCGCCCGCGCAACCAATTTTCGTTTAATTATATAAAAGACCTATCGTCAACAATATAGCTGGAGAAGTTATGAATGCGAACAAACAAGCACATAAAAGCCAAGATCCAGTCTCCAGCCATGGTGACTACGAAGGTTAGAAGAGCAAATAGGATTAAGTCGGATTATATGCGTATATTGTGCAGCGGAAAACAGGAGACGGATGCACACGCGCATAACTAAAAAATCTTCCAGCTTATATTTACTTAAAACAGGTGATTATCTGTGTCTCTGTATGTGCGTTTTTCCGCTTCTAGTTGATTCTTCGATGTATACGCATAATCGAATTGGAATTGCGGCTTTGTATGTCGAAAGCCACGGGTTTCTTTTTAAAAAAAAGAATTTCGCCTCATACAGTAAATATAGTTTAGTCCTTATTGATTGTTCGAGTTGTGATTAACACGATTTAAATTGAATTATTGCCTGAAATTTGTGCTATATAGTTTTGGCTGTGATGAGTGCAGCCATACAGAAATTGTGGTTTCTTATGCTGTCGATTTAACTATAGCCAGAATTATGATGCAGAATTCGCCTTTCAATGGAACTTTTTTTGAGAAAACACATCTAGGGATTATTATACATACATTTGTCAGTATAAACTAAGCGTTGTATAGTGTAGAAAAGGTAATTCGTCCAGTAGACCGGTTTCGCAATTATTGGGAACACATCCCGTACTGTTCAGAATTTTCCGCGGAGTGGACTTGAATCTGGGCAGGTTTGCTTCGGAATATGTTTCTCTAACCACCGGGCCACCCTACAGCACAATTCAATTCCTTTTCAGCTATGTACTTATTAATGTTTCTTGGTTAATTTCGCAACTTATTAAAATAATTGTTCTCGCCGCGCGCGCAACGAATGTTCCCTTAATTTCATCTATGAGTTTCTGTAAAAAGGTATTTCTTCATTTTGTTTTCTCGCGATAATTTTTTTTAACCCAACTCGACTCATACTAAGTCGAGTGGGCGAACATGTTCAAGATACTTTCGAAATGGTAGGAATGGTTTTCGTTAATGTATTATATAATTACAATTGCATTGTATTTTCTATTGGCATTTTGTTTTTATAATTCAAAATATAGATTTCTGATCCTTATCGTTGGCTGGAAGATAATGAAAGTAGTGAACTGGCAGAGTTTGTTAAACAGCAAAACAATCTCACAAACCCATTTCTAGACATCTGCCCTGTCAAAGAGAAGCTGCATTCACGGTAATTTTGTTCCATTTCAAATTAAGTATGCACATTTTATCTCTTAAACAGACCACTACTACGATGGCTTGTTAAATCAATTTGTCGAATTCAAGATAAAAATCAATCCTAATTTCTTTAACTGTCACAATTGCAAAAACAAATCCGTTTTTATCCAACCAGTCGCGAAACAGCAAATCTATCATCAGGCGCACGTAATGACGAGTTTCGACCTTCCGTAGTCCTCACTAGGGCACGGCGACAAAATGGCTAACACGAATCAAAGCAAAATGCATAAATAAGCTATGAAATCGCAGACATGTGTCTCTCGCCTCAATTAGTCTGGCAAACAGTTTAGTTCACTAGTAATATCGGTTGCACAATTTGTATACTGTAACGTAGATAATATTTATGCAGCGATTACCACACGTGTCTATTTTATACAATTAAACCATTTTTGTTTGGGAGCATAGTGATTACAATTCTTTAAATCAAGTTTGTGGACTTAAGGTAAAAAATATTCACAACAGCCCTTAATAACAGACTCTCACTGCCATACTACCATATGATAAGAAAAATTAATAATAATTTAGTAAGTAATAATAAGGACTTAAATAACTAGTGTAGGATCTAGTTTAGATTTGGATATTTACTTTGGTAAAATACAGGAATGAGACAACCTAAGCCTCCATAAATCATTGTGGCCAAGTCAGCATTAGTACATAGTTATAGTGTAGATAAAGATTCCTTTGGGTTTGCACTGTATCACGTAATAGATAAGACTAAATCGCGCAGGTAATTCAGCCCAACTAGTAAAATAAAGTTAAGCAGGAAATAATTCTACGAGACAGCTGCAAAACAGATGGCCACTGAGCCCGATGCCGTTTCTTATCGCACTGGGTGTCCGACTATGATGCACATGTGAACCATCCCGGTTGACAAACGGATGCTGTATTATACAACTTGACAGCCATTCTAAATATGTTCACCTTTTTCTCTACGCCAATCTGGCACTGGCTGGGAGAACTATGCTCTACTATGTGGTCGGATTAACGACACACACGTAAAATGTGACCGGGCCTTTTCAGTTTACTGAGCCTTATTTGTTTGTCTAACGAGGAGCATATGTTGGCCGATTCAAGCATATGCTTACACTTTCCAAGGTGGTTATTCGTTATTGGTAATCTATATAGGCTTTTTTAAACAACAGAGGTAGATTCTATGTAGCAGTTAAGAAATGTTTTACTAGAATATAACAAAAGCTGCACTCAACAGTGCATTGTACGCATGTCCTCAAAGGCATAATGAGGTACATGTATGACAACGTAAGTGGCGAACTTTTGAGAAAGCTACTCTGGCTTTCACGGTTCTCAATTTTGACAGGTCCTTGTTGGTATACGTGTTCCAAAACGACAGACAAACAGGAATGCCATAACGCCAACTTTAAGTAATCACTAAATTATCACTTTAAAATAAGGTTTCTTGGGCTGCAGGACGCCATGTGTCGCAACAGATACAATTGTGCAGAATGTCTTCAGAGCGCTTATATTTGTACTAAGTCCATTGTAGCTACAGCCAGTTTCGCACGAAACAGCATGTGGAGCGCTACGAAGGAAAAGCCTAAGTAGGCGTCGGCTGTTCCTTATATAATAAAGCCCGCGAACGCTTTCGAAATCTCTACGAACATCGAGAATCATCAAAACGCGGCGTCTTCCGTAAACCTCAGAGAAAATCGCATTCTGGTCCGTAAGCCTAGCACGAAATGTATTGCAGGCCACATGGCAGAGGAAGAACAAAAAACTGGTTTAATGTCGCTGATAGTTGGAAACTGCGTCGAAGCGTTACAACTTATTTGAATTGTGCGCTAAAATCCGACATTTCATAAGTGGTCATTTTGCAAATAGAATACGAGCGCCAACAGATTTCGAGGCCGAACATGTTAGCCAAGTCCAAAAACTCATCAATCCGCTTCACAAAGCTAACAGAATGGTTATCGGTGAAGTGGCACATTCGAATTGTTTGCAAAAGAAGCATCGAAAGTCATATTTTTATTAAAGTAACAGATTTTTGATCTCATGAGGGACTGTAAAGCCGTCGGTGCCGATGGCCTTGTGAATTTTTCAAGTTAGGTGGAATAAATGTTCAAAAGAATCTGCACAAGCTAATCAATGCAAAGTGGAGGGAAAAT
The DNA here is from genome assembly GCA_029291075.1 of Eudiplozoon nipponicum. Lineage (NCBI taxonomy): Eukaryota > Metazoa > Platyhelminthes > Monogenea > Mazocraeidea > Diplozoidae > Eudiplozoon > Eudiplozoon nipponicum. The sequence goes on from JAQBSW010001593.1 coordinate 67,479, forward strand.
TACGTTTCAGAAGAGGGGACGAGTGCCGTTGGGGCGCCCGTCCACGAAAACATTAATACTATCACTTCTGTCAAGTATCTTAGTATCAGTTTGTTCTGCGCAGCACTAGAGATAGTCATCGGTATTATCCTGTGATAGAATCGCGAAGTGCGAGAGAAACAAACTAGGCTGCGCTTCAGAACTTGAAGATGCCTGTATTTCATTGCTGGAACAATCGTTTCCAATATTTTGGATCTAAACAATTTGTAGATAATGTTACGCTTTGAAACCTTTTCTATCCCATTGAACGTTTTAGGCCAGTGCTGATTTTCATTCGCTTCGTGGCTGACACCAATCCGCCTGCGAATTTTAGGAGCCTCAATACGGCATCATCCTAGATTCCCAGAAATTTTCGCTTGTTGTAGAGATTGTTGTTTAATTGAGATTATATACATACGCTCATGTTCAATCGTCAGTTGACAAGCGAATGTTTGTTCAAGCTTCTACATCATAGCGTTCCAGATGTTGTTTGTTACGCCTTTGGTTTTGGTCACATTGTTCCCAACAAAAACACGGGCTTTCTTGAGGCTTTGCTGCGCCTTGGAATTCGTTTTATGTAAATGTTAATTTGTGTGTGATGTAAGCGGCCCTCTGTGACAGAGTCTAAAACGAATTCTTGAGACCAGAGCTATTTATTGAATCATTGCACCAACCATAGTATACTCCTGTGGGCAGAACAAAGGAGAGTTATCGTCGGTTTTCAATCATATGTTCTATCTCGATAGAGTGATTTTTCATCCTTTTATTTAGCGTTGCAGCACGTTATGACTCAAATTCATTGATGATGTTAGTGTTCTTAATTGACCACAAAAAAATTAAGGCTTACGGCGGGGTTGGACAGCCTGATGAGATGTCACAGCTATTTTCGTGCAGGATCTGTCTGTCTACAGCCAGTTTATCCGCGCAGTTTTGGTCTAGCTTTGCACTAAAATCAGTGGCAATTATTAAGCTTTCACAACTTCCCCAACAACTGAAGTCTCATTTCATAAATTTTCATAGAGTATCCTTGTCATGAGCATAGCAGCCGGGAGTTGTTGCGCGCGAATTCATAAGACCAAAGCCAAAGTTACCCACACTAACTTAGATTTGGATAAACTAGAGTCAATGAATCGCCAGCCAAGTAATGCTTCTTTCCTAACACTGAAGCAGAAAGGCTTTAGAATAGCTGGCTGGATATTTTTATATTAGGGAAAATGAATGATTTCTTTTTTCGTGTTGTTTTGGGTTGAGCGACACACGAGGTCCAGGAAATATAACTTGTTTGTAAGGATGTGTGCTCTGAATTAGTACGACGGGGGTGACATCGCTATTCACCTTATTTATCCTGAAGTTCGCGCATATAACCATTGAAATTTACAGCTTCTATTTACGGAAAAGACAGGTTCATCATTTATCCTTTAATGAATTCGTGAAAATTGGTCATTTCCCCATTCTCGCCTACTGAAAATTCCATCCTGGAGTTTCTAAATGCATGCTCCGTCTTTGACAATTCTTTTTATCTTAGTAAATTGATTTTTTCATTTTGGCAGTTATGGTTTGCTGTCGAGGTCGTCCGTCTCTTATCTATTCCTGCTTCCCCAGAAGATCTGGCTTTTAAATATGCAATAAAGTCGGCTTTGCCTATTTTATTGTCAGTTAAATCAGACTTGTGACGTGCAGACTAGGAGCCGGACTTTGTTTGGCAGAGGCTATTAGACAAGAATGTTACAAATTTATTATGATAAATCAACCATGACCCTGCTTTATGTTTTGGACAACTATGAAATGTAGCTCGTATATTCATTGAAATAAATGAAATACTTCTTCATTGCAACACATAATCTGATCGCCAGTTCGGAACGACAAAGAAAACTATTTTTTGTATTAAGTGATTTTAATATTTTAATTTCTCTGTGGAATGATGTGATTTTCAGTTTTTTCGTCAGCACAGTTCAATAAATCATAATTTTTCTATATTGACTCCCATTGAATTGTGTAACAATCATGGTTTCATTCAGCTGGTTTAAATGTGTTGGTAATTTTAGTAGATTATGATATTGGTAGTTTGTGATAGTTCATTGGAGTATTAGCTATGATCTGGTATATCCTATGTGCGGTGCAGTCATTTTTTAACTACGCGTATACTCCTGCTAATTTGACTCTTTATGTTTAGTTCAGCTCTCGAACGAATTTGTGCGTTTGTTTCACTTGTGGACGTCTGTTTATCCTCTAGATTGTTTTTGCAGTTAATCTCTAACTTTAATGGGTGCATTGTTTGTTGTGTCTGTTAACGATGAATGCTAATGGTAACAAATTACTATATCCTCATCTGTATACATCTGCTGATAAGAATCGCGGTCCCTTAGTATAATTAGTTATTGCTATGCTAGTTGTCTGTCTGTCTCTAACTTCTGACACTTTGCTTACTTTACGATAACGTTGTCGGGTGAGGGCTTGTAGGTTTTTCACCGCACCATTAACTGCAAATAATTTGTTAGTATTTTCTTTTCGTTCGGAGACACAGCTGGTGATACTACTGCTGACTATGATGCCAATCGAGGTCTTGATCCGGAATTTTAACCTGATCCATACGAATTTTGTGATTATTCGTTCATTGCCACCGTCGTTTTATTTCTATTAATCTTGCGCCACGTGATTCAACAGAGCAATTCAAACATAAAATAGTTTTCATTATTTTTTCAGAACAACATTTATATATAGGCAAAACAAGAAATGGATATCATTAGTGATATATATATATATATATATATATATATATATATATATTCCGATTTATATATTTAAATTATATATTTATTTCTTTTTACATAAATTAGTTTTCTTTTTGTTCCGAACTTCGAAATACAAAATTGATATATAGGTAAAACAAGAAATGAATGTCATTAGTTATATATATGCATAGGTACAGATTTATTAATTTAAATTATATATGTATTTCCTTCGGCATTAATTAATTTTCGTTTTGGTACCGAACTCCAGGTTACAAAATTTATATATAGGAAAAACAAGAAATGGATATATATATATATATATATATAGTATATATATATATATATGTATATATATATATATATATATATATATATATATATATACAGAGTTATTTATTTAAATTATGTATGTATTTCATTTTACTTTCAGTTTAACGAAAATGTGGGATTTTGAGCATACATATGCACCTTTTAAGCGCGGAAATTATTATTACTACTTTCATAACTCTGGTTTGCAAAATCAAAGGTACGCGATAGATTGCATTCATTGTGCTTCTCTAGTGTTATGTATCAAATGAAATCGTTAACAGAGAAGCCCACTGTATTTCTGGATCTGAATACATTCGACGCCGACGGTCTGTGCGCCTTGAATGTGTATAGTTTCTCTGAAGACGGATCATTGTTTGCATACGGATTGTGTTTAAATGGTTCTGAATGGGTTGAAATCCATGTAAGTTGTAAATTTTTATATGGTGATTTTATTTGTTTCTCCTTATAAACTATGGTTCGAATTGATGCATAGTATCTACCTTTTAGTCATTTTATTTTTAACTCATGCGTAAGAAATTATGTTTCCCGTGTGTTTGTCTTATCATTTGCGATTGACACGAAGCCCTAGAAGTTTTCAGCCTGGCAACATGCTGACCTGAATCATTCGTACGAAAATCTATCATAAACCTTGTTATTACTAGTGTTCCGCTTTTCTATTGGAGCAAGTTAAAATACTTCATTCGGTTCGGCCAGTGGCCTTTGTCGTTTGCCGTGCTAGCCTCTACTCGCTCAATGATCGATTAGACCTAAGATGAATGGTGAACTCACCGTCGTGGTATCAAAAATTAATTCGTGCACAGCAGAAGCCCAGCTGCCTTGTTTGCGTCTGTAATAGTTAATTGCAGCAGTCATTATTTATATGACGCGATACACTGGAAGCCACAAGGAATATTTATTGCTGATGTTTCATTGTTTCAAAATTGACTTGAACTACATTGTGTTGTGCATATATCTGGATTGCCTTGCTTCTGTTTGCTGCCTTGGTAGGGACCTTCGTCTATTCTAGATCCACCTCCTCATAAACTATTGTCATTTTACAATGTTTTATTTTAAAGTGTCAATTTTGTGCTATTATTATTTGAAAAACAACTATTATTGTTTCTATTATATCATTTCTTTATTTTTTCTCATAGTTATGCTACAGTGGAGCAACTGAAAATTCTGTTTTATTGCTGTCTGTAGTGATGGTGATAACGATGATTTAGCCTAATAATTCCAGGCTCTGTTTGAATTATTTGCAATATCGTTTTATTTATGCTAAATATTTAGAGAATATTATGTTATATGATTTCATGAGAGGGTTGTTTCTATCATCTTATAACGGTTTACTTATAGCTGGCATTATTTTCATTAATTATACCAACGTTTTTCTTCTGGATTAACTGAAACTGTGGATGCTTCCTTCTTAGGAGCGATACATGATTCATGCTATAAGAAATATATTGATCATATAGCCCTCTATGCTTGACGTCGAACGATCTAATTTATTAATTAAATACTGTTTGTTGCGGAGAACTAATATATATGCAAGTATGTATTAGGTGTTACGAACCTAGTAACAAATTAGTTCAGTTGTGACCAGAAGGATAAACCAAAGACAGCATGAACGGAAATGTGCATGAGATTATATTTTCCGTTTATGCTGTCTTTGGTTTATTCTTCTGGTCACAACTGAACTAATTTGGTCTAATTTATTGCATGATTCATTCTCTCATATAGATCAGAGCTCTTTTTTGGGCCTCCTTTATCAATTATTACATTTAAATATTTTAAAATATATTCAAAAGCAATTTTTTTATTATCGTAAAAGTACATGTTCTATTGACAATGAATCATACCATATTTATTTATTCTTTTATTAGACTTCTTTTGTGCATCTAATCTATTTTGCTCATAGTAAAATAAAGTCTACTTAAATTTGTTTATATATATAGATATATAGGCCCAACAGCTCTTCGTTAGTCACACTATCTCTGTTTTTGATTTCGCAGTTACCTACATTAATAGTGCGGTGCCCTCACATAATCAAAAGTTATAATCAGGTTTAATATAATTAATGTATTACAGTATTAATGTTCAATCTCACAATTTCTGCAAAGTAAGCACGCCGAATGTGTAAGTTAAGTTTAATCACAAGAATTACATCACGTTCAAACTCAAAATTCATGTATCCTGTCGATATTGTCAATAAGTAAATTTCTGAATTTAAAAAAACAAAATATTACTGTCGTTGAAAAATGACATAATTAACAGAAATGGGGACTATATTAAATTAGAATTATGAACACCAATAAACTAGACTTTAACACTGAATATATAGTTATATACATGTATGAATTAAAATGTCACTAAGAAGGTCTTCTTTAAAGTGTACCTTAACGAGGGTTTTGCTACATCACCCGCCGCCAAACTTGATGTGCTATACGTTAAGTCTAAATGGAACTCGTGGACGGGGTCATATTATCGTTTCTTGAATGTGATCTGAAGTAGATCCTGTAATGCTACTGCTTTTTATGCTCTGACATAATTGTTAAAGCTTGACATGATGACAGTTCTTAGATATGTTTCGTCAGTCGTGCCTGTGGTTGCGTCACCAGGGGAATAAAGGATCTCTAATAATTACGCATGCCAAGAACACGACGCAGTTTTTTAGTGGTTTTCAGTGAGGGAATTTTTCTGATAGCCTCAAATTCGCCTTTTAGAGTTTTTAAAATGACGTGTCATATCGAGTACTCTAGGAACTTTATTTGTTTGTGTGCTCATATGTACTTTTACACGTTTAACACGAGACCAAAATGAACAATATCAGGAGTATCTCTTTGATGTCGATGGAATACTTTTGTTTTATAATGTGTGTTTAATTCAACTCTATCCCCGTTGTTTTCCGAAAGTCCTGATACAAAATTCGTGTTAAGTTCTGGCGAAAAGGCAATTATCTTTTTTAAATGTGTTGAAAAAAACTGTTTTAAAATAAATGTAGATTTTCATACCTAATTTATTTCTCAATTAAAGACATATATGTATATATAAATGTTTATATATATATATATATACTTTACTTTACTTTACTGCGGCTGATTCCTTTTGGAGGATAAGCCGGCTCCAAGACATTTCATGGAGTTTCTTGGGAATTTGGTACAAGTGGTGTCCCCTCACCACTCGGCTTTTTGATTGAGGACGCACCTCTAGCCTTTGCACATCCAAGCGCAGTCTGCAAGGCAGCAGTAAGTTGCATGGTTGCCGGTGGCTGTTGAGAGCTCATTCGCCATTCGGAAGTACGGGGTACTGTCCAGGAGTCCATGTAATCCTGTGGCTGTTGAACCCTTTTGTGGCGGGGAACACACGCCGAGTCATGGTGCCGTCGTCGGGCTCATGTGGTATTTTATAGGAGATCCGATTGCCGGTCGGAAATCCACCACGCCCTGGTGACACCACCACCATTGCCCCGTTAGCCCATGTACGATCGGCCATCGAGACATGGTTGACACCGTCGTACCACGTTGAGGAGGGGATGGATCGTTCGACAAGATCTTCCAAATCACCAAGGCCAAGAAGTTTCTGCACAAATGGTTGCACGCGAAACTGTTCAAAATCATCAATGTGCTCACCGATACCGATGAATATTATTGGACTGGAGGTTGCAGCTACGGCACTCAAAGCGCCACCACCTTTGGCATGTCCGTCCAATTTGGTAACAATTACGGAAGATACGTCAACTTTCGATTTGAATGCACTCGCTTGCGCCTCACAAGCCTGACATACAGACGCATCCATGACTTATATAACTTGATCAGGACTGATTGTATTTGATACATGTGAACCGCATACCCATTTAAAACTGAATGACCTCCAAAAGGACCGGTAGTACCACTGAATGTGTATATATGTATAATTATATATATATATATATATATATATATATATATATACATATATATATATGTGATACAATTAAACAATCATTGATTGCGCGGGTGGTGGTAATAATTTTTTAAATCAAGTTTGCAAGTTTTAAGTAAACACCAATCCCATTGTGTTAAACAAGTCGTTGAACAAAATAGCAAGACTACCGCCAGTCGTACGAACTGACGCGTTTCGACCTTCCATGATGATCGTCAGATTACGAGGGCAAACTGACTAACGAGGATCAAACCCCAAGGCATATATATGGAAAGAAAAATTAGATATGCAGCTCTCGTATCAAGTTGTCTCGCGTAAATTATACTTAAGGGGAAAAGTCGGCGGCACAATTTCCAAGTCGCCACGAATATTATCATTTTGCCGCTTTCAATACATATCTATACCTATACATTTAAACAGTCATTGTTTGCGCGGGTGGTGGTAAGAATTATTTTAATCACGGAGACTGACAGCTGGTACCTGAAAATAGGGATGTATTTGATTTTTATAGAATTAATAGTTCACATCGAGCAAACGTTAATGGCCATCGTGGTAATGGCTAATTTGGTTATAACATTACATAAAATCGTTTCGAATTTTAGAACCAAATGTCGTTTTGCATCGTATAATTTTATGGTTGGAAAAACCTTACCTCTGAGTTGAATTCTACCACATCTGTAAGTGCTAAATATTTTCTACTGTGTAGTTTATTGAGGGCTACCACTAAATGCTTTTGTCTACATACTATTTTTGGACTTAAACGATTATGTTGGAATAATTTTCCTGTGGAAATGTGCGAAATATTGTTTACAACAGTAGGGTATCTATTGATATACTCTGATATTTTTGTCATGATTCATGGAAAGTTTTATTATTTTAATTTTTTTGTTTAAATTTTTCTTTCTTTAGAAACTTTTACACGTTGTTCTTATAGCTTATAACTGAAATTTTATTTAAAGCCAAATCCTATTTATAAACTTTAGTTTAAAGACGTTTCAACTGGCAAGGATTTTCCGGACATTTTGCAGAAAGTCAAATTTACTGGTATTTCCTGGACACACGACAACCTTGGCGTGTTCTATACGTGTTTTGCAAGTCAAACGGGCAAAATGGACGGTAGTGAAACTACTCAGATTATAGATTGTCAACTGATGTATCATTATTTAGGCAGTCCGCAGTCTGAGGACGTGTGTATTGTTCGGAAACATGAGTTGGGTCATCTCGTGTACGTAGGTAGATTTGATAATTTGAATTGATTTTGTTGCTTAAATTGCCATACAATGCAGTGAAGGTAAAAGTGTGTTGTACGCTCTCTGAATTGCCATAATGCAGACATTTTAGACAGCCTATTTATAAGTTTCAATATTGCTTTGAACTTGATCACCTTAAAACCGGAGTATGTTGAGCTCAATTATAACTATTAGCTGGGACGAAATATCAAATAAATACGAGCTCACGTTCTACTAAATTGGCTTTCTTACAAAACATTATTTTCATATAGAATCAACGAAAAACGGTTGTATTTTTATGTTAAATTGTGTCAGAAAATGGTTTTTATAGATTTCAGAAAGTCTACCCATTAAATTTATTATTTTTTAAAATGCTGTGATTCTGTTACTCTAATTGTTATTCGTGTGGTGGGTCACGCCATTTACGATCTGACGACTATCTGGTTTTCCGTTGCCAAAGAAGTGTTATTATCTTTCTTTAGCCAACAGGTGATGATACTAAAGTAAATGCCGCCGGTGGCTGTCGACATTAGGCTTCAATAATGCATTAATTACAGGTAATATAATTGTAACGGTTATTAGCGACACTGCACTTTTATTCCCCGTCAAAAGTAAATTTCTCTCTCTCTCTTATGCTAACATTTTTTTCATTTCTCGTTCAAATTGCGCAGGATTCGCCGGGATCACTGTGCGGAGGATCCTGATCCGCTTGTGTATGTATGTATGTATGTATGTATGTATGTATGTATGTATGTATGTATGTATGTATGTATGTATGTATGTATGTATGTATGTATGTATGAATGTATGTATGTATGTATGTATGTATGTATGTATGTATGTATGTATGTATGTATGTATGTATGTATGTATGTATGTATGTATGTATGTATGTATGTATGTATGTATGTATGTATGTATGTATGTATGTATGTATGTATGTATGTACATGTATGCATGTATGAATGTATGTATGCATGTATGTATGTAATAAAGTATTGTATGTATGTAATGTATGTATGTATGTATGTGCATGCATATAATGTATGTATGTATGTATGTATGTATGTATGTATTGTAAGGTATGTAATGCATGTATGTATGTGCATGTATGTATGTATGCATGTATGGATGTATGCATGTATGAATGTAGGTGTGTATATATATGTATGTATGTATGCATGTATATATGTATATTTGTGTTTATGTATGCTTGTATGTATGTGTGTATTTATGTATGTGTGTATTTATGTATGTGTGTATGTATATATGTAAGTATGTTTGTATGTATGTATGTATGTGTATATGTATCTATGTTTGTATGTATTTATGTATGCATGCTTTTATGTAGGTCTGTATGCATTCATGTATGTAGGTATGCATGTACGTATATTTACATGTATGCATGTGTGTATGCATGTAGGTATGTGGGTATGTATGTTTGCATGCATGTATGTAGGTATGTATGTATGCATTCATGTATATATGTATGCATGTACGTATGTTTACATGTATGCATGTGGGTATGTATGTATGTGTATGTGTATGTGTATGTGCATGTGTGTATTTATATATGTATGTATGTATGTGTGTGTGCATGTATTTATTTATGTATGCGCGCATGTTTTCATGTATGCATGTATGTATGTATTTATATATGTATTTATGTATGTGTGTGGGCATCTATTTATTTATGTATGTACGCATGTATTCATGTATGTATGTTTGTATGTATGCATGTATTTATTTATGTATCTACGCATGTATACATGTATGTATGTATGTGTGTATGTATGTATTTATGTATGTATTTGTATATTTTTCTGTGTATGGATATATGAATGTATGTATGTATGTATGTATGTGTATGTATGTATGTATGTATGTATTTATGTATGTATGTATCTATGTATGCATGCATGTATGTACGTATGTATACGTGTATGCATGTATATGTATGTATTTATGTATGTATGTGTATATTTTGGTGTGTATGTATATATGAATGTATTCTGTATGTATGTATGTACTTATGTATGCATGTATTTATTTATATATGTACGCATGTATACATTTATGTATGTATGTATGTATGTATGTATGTATGTATGTGTATATTTTGGTGTGTACGTATATATGAATTTATTCTGTATGTATGTATGTATATTTGTATGTATGTATGTACGTATTTATATATGTATGTGTATATTTTGGTGTGTATGTATACATGAATGTATTTTGCATTCATGTATGTAGGTATGCATGTACGTATATCTACATGTATGCATGTATGTATGTATGCATCCATGTATGTATTTATGTATGTATGTATGTATTCATATATGTCTGTATGTATGTATGTATGCATGTATGTATGTATTTATTTATGTATGTACGTATGTATACATGTATGTATGTATGTATGCATGTATGTATGCATGTATATATGTTGGTGTGTATGTATGTATGTATGTACGTATGTATACATGTATACATGTACGTGTGTATGTATGTATATATATGTATGTATGTATGTATCTATATACGTTTGTGTGTATGTATGTATGAATGTATTCCGTATGTATGTATGTATGTATGTATGTATGCATGTATGTATGTTGTATGTATGTCTGTATGCATGTATGAATATAGGTGTGTATATATATGTATGTATGTATGCATGTATGTAAGTATATTTGTGTTTATGTATGCTTGTATGTATGTGTGTCTTTAGGTATGTGTGTATATATGTAAGTATGTTTGTATGTATGTATGTATGTGTATATGTATCTGTGTATGTATGTATTTATGTATGCATGCTTGTATGAAGGTATGTATGCATTCATGTATGTAGGTATGCATGTACGTATATTTACATGTATGCATGTGTGTATGCATGTGGGTATGTGGGTATGTATGTATGTAGGTATGTATGTTTGTATGCATTCATGTATATATGTATGCATGTACGTATGTTTACATGTATGCATGTGGGTATGTATGTATGTATGTAGGTATGTGTATGTGTATGTGTATGTGCATGTGTGTATGTATGTATGTATGTGTGTGCATGTGTTTATTTATGTATGTACGCATGTATTCAAGTATGTATGTATGTATGTATGTATGTGTGTGTGCATGTATTTGTTTCTATGTATGTACGCATGTATCTTTATGTTTTATGTATGTATGTATGTATGCATGTATTTATTTATGTATTCACGCATGTATACGTATGTATGTATGTGTGTATGTATATTTATGTATGTATTTAGAGAGTTTTGTTGTATATATATATATATATATATATATATATATGAGTGTATGTATGTATGTATGCAAATGTATGTATTTGTATGTATGTATGTATCTATGTATTTTTGTATGTATGTATGTATGTATTTATGTATGCATGCATGTATATATGTATGTATACGTGTATGCATGTATGTATATGTATGTATTTATGTATGTATGTGTATATTTTCGTGTGTATGTATATATGAATGTATTCTGTATGTATGTATGTACTTATGTATGCATGTATTTATTTATATATGTACGCATGTATAAATGTATGTATGTATGTATGTATGCATGTATGTATGTATTTATGTATGTGTATATTCTTTTAGGCTTTATGTGAAGTATATGTATGTATGTATGTATGTATGTATGTATGTATGTATGTATGTATGTATGTATGTATGTATGTATGTATGTATGTATGTATGTATGTATGTATGTATGTATGTATGCGTGTATGTATGTATGTATGCATGTATGTATGTATATATGTATATATGTATGTGTACATGTATGTTTTTATGTATGTTTGTATGTATCTATGTATTTATGTATGCATGCATGTATGTACGTTCTCATGTACGTATGTATACGTGTATGCATGTTTGTATGTAGGAATGTATGCATGAATGTATGTATGCATATATGTATCTGTAGGTAACACTCCGTCCTATTATTCCACATTCTTCTACCAAATATATAGTGGTTAAAGGGCGTAATACCGGCTCCTACTGATGAGTCGCCAGTAAGCACGAAACGAATGTGCATGAGATTATTCTTTCCGTTCATGATGCCTTTGGTTTATCCTTCTGGTCACAACTGAAATAATTTGTTACTGGGTTCGCAAAACCTAATACATACTTGCATATATATTAGTTCTTCGCAACAAACAGTATTTAACTATCAAAGAGGGCAGTTAGCTTTTTTCTGTATTTAAATTGAACACTACTATTGTCCTCCAAAATGTTTTTGAAAGGCGACAGAAGCGTATTTCGTGAACTCAGGCTGGAGATCGACTATGAATGAAATGTGCGAGCAAGATTAATGCACTTTTTTGCTTTGTTACACCATCGATAAAAGCGAACCACAAAGTGCTTTTCTAGACTAACCTGTTGTGCGCAGAATTTTATGACAAGTCATGCCCAATGTTTCTCGGCTAAAGGTGTCCGTCGACTAGAATATTATCAATTTGTGTTCAGCTAAATACCAGGCTTTGTGAACAAATTGTTATTGGTTCTGGCGCTCGATATGAATGTTTTATTGCTTTATTTTATTTAACTTCTTCATCGCTACTATGCGAACTTGAGTGGAGATCGATTGTGATACTGGCTGGCCTGTCTATTGTGAATGCGCGAATGATTTTCTGTTAAAGAAACTGTGATTAATTCCTAGAAAGTTAGTAACTGTGCTCAGTTTCAAATTGATATGGTCTAATGCTAAATTCCTCTAAAAAATGTGGTCAATTTTGATAGGAAGCCCGAGATTGTACCAACTTGCACAATGCAGCCAGTTGTCAATAAATTTCTCTTTATGAGCTCCCTGGAGAAATCTAACCGTTCGGCTTCTGTTGCTGCTTCTAGATGTAATAGTCTTGCTGAAGCCGCCTCTTGAATAGTAAAGCGAATTATTTTGAAATCGACTATCTTGTTCATTAATGTTAAATCCAAGTTAAGTACACCGCTCTTATTTTTTTGTACCGCTGGGATATGGAGGTGGCCGATTTGAAATGCAGCTGTCCGTTTGAGTTGCTAAACAGATAAATTCGCTCGTTTTGGTTAAGGGCAGCGCCTTTGAACTCTAGGTTGATGTAAACCGGTTTCTTACTAGCAATTCACACATTCACAACGAGATTCATTATATCATTAAGTGTATACTTAACTGTAAAATGTGGTGGGAAACCGTTAATGATAAGGTAATCACGCGCACCATCCGTCTCAGTCTGAAAACTGTAGGGCGAACAAATACTCAATGTCCTATTACAGAATGTTTTAACTAAGCCTTTTTTCTTTTCAGTAGGGAGTTGCCGTTCAAATGTCAACATTGCTCTGTCCATTTGTTCTTATGGGTTACTGAATTGCAAAAAGGCGATCAGTTCTACGCTTCAGGAACACATCAAGAAAAGCCAGTCTCCTCTTAGTTTTCAAACGTATAGTGTATATTAAGACGTCTTTTAATGAATTCATTAAGCAGTTATTCAGCATGATCACGGTTTTGTCAAACAATATATATATATATATATATATATATATATACTCATAAACAAAAGATTGTGTAGTTTCACTCTTACCCAATAACACAAGGTTCTTTTAACAATTGATTGCGCGGGTGGTGGTACAATCTTTAAACTGTTTATGTGTTTGAAGTAAATACTATCCCATTGTATTTAACCAGTTTTGTTATGTTGTTCGATGACTGGTTAAATACAACAAGGTTCTTTTGTTTCATCATACAATTAAGCATTTCGGCTATAAATGGAACCAAGTAATAGCCCAATCCTAGGCCATCTCATTCGCTTGATATATTCCTGAAAAGGAATTTGCGATTGCAAAATGCTTTCATCGTTCGAGCTGATACCACAATTGACGGTTACCGGACAATTGATAGCCCCCTTAGGTCGGTAAAATCGTGATTCTTTTACATTTCTAGGTGCACAGCTTGTTTTTTTTGATTGATGGATTCTCATTGGTCCTTTGACACTGAAGCCGTCTTTACTTTGCTTGTCTGGAAACGTTTTTGAATTAAGATGTTCCGAATTTTCGGCACTTCATTTCCACTCCCTTCTACCACCATATTCAGAGAAAAAACAATTTGTGGTAAATGTGCTATCCTCATACCACACATTTTTATTTGAATATTTTAACTTCCTAAACTATTTTTCTTGTCTGTCCCAATATCAGGTCTTAGTAACTATTCTGTTATACTCAAATGTGTACTCGAATCAACCTACACACACACACACACACACACAAAAAAAACCTATACACGCATATATTTGTACTCTAATATATATATATATATATATATACTCTCAACTTATATTTATATATCCGTTCATGTATACGTCTAAACTATATATTATGTATATCTAAATAATCGTATAAGCTACTATGTGAGATCTTGGCCGTTGAAAATTAATAGAATATCATAACATACCTGTATGGTTAACTATTTACTTTTATATAACGCTACATTACTAAATAATTACTCAACATCAAAACAGCATATACGATAGTTAAACGAACATTGGTTGCGCTGGTGGTGATAACAATTATTATAATCAAGGTTGCGGTCTTGATATAAACACCTGACCCATTAATTACTTACATATGTCGAGTCCTGTCCGCGGCAAATTCTGGCCATTACATGATGAGTTCCCAATAAGGACGAAATCGGTCTACTGCATGAATTGCCTTTTCTACACTATACAATTCTTGGTTTATGCTGACATATGTAAGTAATTAATGGGTCAGGTGTTTATATCAAGACCGCAACCTTGATTATAATAATATACGATGGTTTTTAACGTTAGACATTTCTATTTCTTCAACTAATTCAAAAATGTCTTTTAAGCAGTATCAAGCTCAGTAATTTCTTATCGGCTTCTATAGGTAAGCCAAACATTTAGGTAATCCATGTGCTCGCTTATTGTCATTTTAACAATAGTTCTGAAATAAATACTATCTTTGCGCTTCTTCATCAACGCATACAACTGCCTTCAGTTGTTTTTGTAAGGCATGTGTGATAGTTCCTTGTTTTAACTTGTAGAAGAACTCTGTAATGCGTCAATTCAAAATTACGGACAATTAAGAAAGCCAACCACTTTAAAACAAATTCATCGTAATACATGACGATCAAATCCGGACCCTTTACCATTGAAAGAATAACAATATCACAATCTCTGTCCAATAATCTCAAGCTGCCAAATTTGCATTAAAAAATACAATATTGTTGATTTTCACTAATTTTGATATTAGTAGCGCATGTTAACGAGATTCATTTAATACCATTAGTGAATGGAAATTATTCACTTTTAACCTATTGAAAAGGGATTAAAAATGTGCTTCTTTTAATATATGCCTTTCCTCGCCAGGAATGCAAAGATATATTCTAGAAGCTTGTGCTTCATTTTGTATAGGAATTAGTTTCTTGGATCAACTATTAACAAACATGCTCGTATTTCGGGTTTGTTGTGAAGTGAATCTTTCTGCCTTTCAGTAGTTCTTTTTACTTATGTATTCACGCGTTTATACATGCATGTCTGTATCCGTTTCACATGTTTGAGGAGTGCTATTGTCGTACCTGTGTATAAAAATGATGCCGCTACAACATCAACCTACTGTAATGGTACCAGACATCTCGGCCTTTGCCGCGATTTCCGGACTTACTAGCTTTAAAGCAGCTGTAGTTAGCAAATTATGCAAACCAACTTGAGATCGCTTGTCTATATTAATAAGCACCAAGTTCATGATGGTCAAGTCAAGTATTCATTATGTTATGGCGACTTCGAATATGAACAGCACATGGAAAAATTTACTAATCAATATTCACTCAGATTTTTAAGCCATTGCCAGTTCACCATCGGGGGTCTTTATTTAAGAGCAAAATTTACAAGACTTACAATCCCTGACCACCCTTTGCTATACTATCTCCATCGAACCTTCTTGTGGAGCGTCAATTGCGTGTATTGGGCGCTGTTTGAAATAAATTACAGATCCTGCTCACCAGGTTACTAGGGCAACTCTGGTCGATTGCTGGCACCACAGGAGGATTGGGCCAACCTCCTAGTGTCTTGTTTCTATTAAACGTGATATCGATCGTTGATAACACTGCGCCGTGCCCTTACTAACCAAAAGACAACTAAATTGACGAAAATATATGAAGTCTAGCGCCGGACTGTATCCAGTCGAGATATCTGGCTAGTTTAGCATTATAAGCATAATCGCATATGGAACAAAGGGTCCAGTAGATCCAGATCCCCGTGTTTGCATGCGCTAAACTTCCAGATATGACAGTTAGACCTTTAACATAGATCACACCTACATGGTTTTATGTTGCAGTTTGATAATTGATATTTTGTTTAAATTTATCACTTTCTAAATGAGTAACTTCCAGTTTGAAGTGAGACGAAGAATCGAATCAATTTGTGCATTCATCTTGATATCCATCTCTTGCATTTCTTTAAATTCTCTGAACATGGGGTGAAGTATGGGTAAGGACAGTGTGTTATAACCGAGCTCGATGGGTTATATTTTAAAATCAAAATCGTTTTTCATGTTCATTGTTGACTTTTGCATTAATTCAACTATTCTAAGTTTGTCATCTGTAGTTATTTGAATATAAACCTGTCTTTACATTTAGATATGGCGAAGTTAGCGAATGCGGAAGATATCTGATTGTCAACGTTCGAATGGGGTGTGAACCAAAAAACCTGCTTTACTACTACGATTTGAAGTCTATCAACGGACGTATTAACGGTGCGTTCCTGTTATCATAGCAAATTTTTCAAACTATATTTTTGTATAATTTTAATTAGTTTCGTGATGAACATAAAGTCATAACAGAATTATAAAATTTCTTGGATTACTGCCACAAAATCATTAAAAATTATTTTAATATTTCGAGGGCTTTTAGAAAACCCGCGGTCACTCAACAATTGTAGGAGTATATGATTTAGATTCAGAGCTTTTCTTCTTTTAGGCGATCTGCCATTCAAGGCCGACAGGTTCATCTACTCGTAACATCTGGTGTTGAAGCATTATCTGGCTAACAGCTGAATATTGCTTATCGGAATTCGCACGCACGTTATCAATCATTCACTAATCATTTAGCATTTAATTTTAACTGTGCGGTTAGGCTGACCTTGATGCCTTAACTGAGAGATTCAGAGTCATTAAAATGAGATTTCTTCCTTAATTTTGAGGAAGCAATGCAAACTGAATTAGTGGATCCTTTTTGTTTTGCTCACCTGAAAAACGTGACACTAGAACTCTAGTTTGCGTTACTCCTATCCTCCCTATGATTGATGAATATCGAAAAAAGCTGACTAATCAGGCTCTCTATCGGCTGTGGAATACTTCGACAAAATGAATTGAGTACTTCGCACACTGGAGTGTCACTACCGGATTCTGTGGTCAAACGTCGTTGCTCGCATTACGTTGCCAGGCGCTTTACACTTTTGTGATACTTAACTAGTGTAAGGGCTAAACGTTTTCCACTTCATTACGCCTGTTGTAGTAGCTATTATAAAAAGTTCCATTTGGAGACTACACATTACCGCTGGTGTGGTTTTTGGTGTGTATTTAGGACTCCTCGGCCATACTGGTGATGCTAATGCGTGGTCGTAGTATATCATACGAAACAGGTCAATGTAGAGGTAAATCTAACAGTCTGAACTCCCCACTAGGATTGGGCGACCTGGTGCTTATTTAATGATTGTAATGCAGTGAAGCATCAGTTTAATGTATTTGTCGCTGTAGCACATTCCGAACTGGAGGTTAGTGGTGGCTGACGGCTTTTTTTCGATGCCGAAGCAAATGAGCTCCAGTGCGCTATTTGATTCCTGATGACGTGTTAGCCTTGCATCAGCTGCCTTTGGTAAGTTATGCAATCCAAGACAGCAAGAGAGTGGTCCGATATATGCTAAATGTTGGGAAATTAGTGCATTTATAGAACTTTAGTGGATCAAATTATTTCATCTATACCCTTTAGTTTGGTTAATCTTTCTAATATGCAATTAAAATTAGAATCATATTTAATTTAATAATTGTTGTTTAAACTTGCTATTCAGATTGTTAAATCTTTAAAAAATTGATAAAATTACACAAAGGCAGTTATAACGTATATATATAATGTAATTCCCTGCATAGAAAAATAAGGTTACATTTGAAGTAAACAGCTACGATTATGTAAACACACGAAGAAAATAAATATAAAGTTATTATGAAGACAAATGTATCCGTAAACAACTGCTATCACTTACTTTTATATTTGAAAGTGGATAAAGGAGAAACGACAGCTCAGATGAGTCAATCGCAGTATGACGAAACGTTTAGTGTATAGCTACATAATACAGAAATGTGTACCAAAATAAATAACTATTTGACTATTTACTAACAGGGAAAAGTGAAAATTTTGATAAAAAATTGTTTTTCTAATGACGAACTGCATCGAAAAGATGAAAACGCCCTCATAAAAAGAGATGCAGTCTGGTCAGGGTATATGTTTTAGTGAAGGTGCACAAACTGTGTAGCTCTCTAAGAATTATGGTTAACGTCAAACATTCTCAAACATGAAATGTAGACATTTGCTTAAATCTGCTATTGTTGTACTGTGTTGCCTGAGGATGGTGCTGGAAAGTAGGCTCCGAAACGTCGTCTGTAAACAAAAATGTGATAGAACCGCATTTCCAGTTGAACGAAGAACAAGTCAACCCGATCAAAGACAAAACAAAATTGGAAATTGTGAGCAATCGGATCTTTGTGTAACTGCCCGTGTACAGCTATTACCCGCGTACGCAAAACGCGGCATTGGAAAAATAGAAGCTTACACACCGCAAAATATTAACTTCAAAAAATACATGAAATGTAGAAGTTTGTATGTCATAGAATAAGAAAAAACTCATATTTCCTAGATGATTCTTTGAATCAAGTTTGCGAGCTTGAAGTAAACATCAATTTCATTGTATTTAATCAGTCGTCGAACAACATAACGAAACTACGGCCAGTTGCACGCACTGACGCGTTTCGATCTTCCATGAGCATAAGCAGTGTAAGATGGCAAACTGACTAGCGAGGATCTTCACTTTTTTGTTATGTTGTTCGACGACTGTTTAAATGCAATGGGATTGGTATTTACTTGGAGCTCGCAAACATGATTTTAAAAATTCTTACCATCACTCGCGCAATCAATTATTTTGAACTCAATATTTTGCGGTGTGTAAGCATTCAGGTTATCAATGCCGCGTTTTGCGTACGCGGGTAATAGCTGTACACGGGCAGTTACACAAAGATCCGATTTGTCACTATTTCCAATTTTGTTTTGTCTTTGATCGGGTTGACTCATTTTTACTTCAATTGGATAGAACCGCATTTCCAATTGAAGTAAAAATGAGTCAACCCGATCAAAGACAAAACAAAATTGATCTTTGTGTAACTGCCCGTGTACAGCTATTACCCGCGTACGCAAAACGCGGCATTGATAGCAATCAATTATTGTTTAATTGTACTGTCTATATATATGTGTGTGTGTGTGTGTGTGCGAAAGCTGCAAACAGTTAATGATCGTGTCTGCAGTAGACATTTACAGCCACGTACAATGTATGCAAGACTACTAGAGGTGAGAGCTGCATACCTAATTTAGCTTTTTTTTTATATATGCAATGCATTTAGATCCTCGCTAGTCAGTTTGCTATCGTAATCTGATGATGGTCATGGAAGGTCGAAACGCGTCAGTGCGTTGCAGCTGGCGGTAGTTTTGTTATGTTGTTCGATGACTGGTTAAATACAATGGGATTGGCGTTTACTTCAAGCACGCAAACTTGATTTAAAGAATTGTTACCATCACCCGCACAATCAATTATTGTTTAATTTCAAGATGATACATTGATGAATTTGTATAATCTAGTATGGGTTGTCGATAAATATGAGCTAGGTGAGAATGATTGATTGGCAAGCTTGGATGTGGTGGCTATGCTCGACAGTATTCCAGTAACCGAAGCCCTGGAACGTTTTCGCCTTTTCTAGTTATTTTATAGATAATAGGAGGAGGAAATAAATTATTGATTAGATATATTATGGAGATCATGTATATATATATATATGTGTTATACTTATTTAGGAAATAGCTATAAACAAATCAGCGATGGAAGAGCATTTGTCAGTTCTGATATAAATCTTGTTCACGCATTATTCTAAAAAATCTTTGAGAAAAAAAGTCACTGAAGTCCAAATTCTATACACAATTCTTGGATGGTATATATTTAGAATCATGGAAAGGTTGATATGATAAATTTCTTTAACTTAGCTAACCAGATGTGTTAACTCAAATTCACGGCTGAAATGTATCATTGAGTGAATTGAGGTGAATTAAGGAATTGTCCGCAAATAGAAATGAATGTCTGCAGGTAGGATTTTTTTCTCGGGTATCCTTTTTAATTTTAAGTTAAACTATCCGTTTGAGATCAAAATAAGCATTTTAAAGTTAATGCCAATTATTCGCTTTAGGTTGACATAGGGAGACTGAATCAGGCAAATTAGAAAAAATTCTCTGTGTCATTAGGTACCCTTTTAAGCTAATTGGAATAGCGTTGCTGTATGTCATAAGTAAATTTAATCATAAGTCTAAGTAAGTTTAACCTAAATGAATGGAGGTTCATTATAGTGTAAAGGTAATACCGGACTCTAAACTAATCAGGAAAGTAAGATTATTAACATCATAAATAAGATATGAGCAATTATTATAATCAAGGTTGCGGTCTTGATATAAGCACGGGACCCTTTAATTACTTACATATGTCAGTATAAACTAGGAATTGTATAGTGTAGAAAAGGCAATTTATCCACTAGACCTGTTTCGTCCTTATTGAGAACTCATCATGTACTGGCCAGAAATTGTCGCGGACAGGGCTCGAAACTGGGCAATTTCTGGCCAGTACATGATGAGTTCCCATTAAGGACGAAACAGGTCTACTGGATGAATTTCCTTTTCTACACTATACAATTATTAGTTTATACTGACATATGTAAGTAATTAATGGGTCCGGTGCTTATATCAAGACCGCAACCTTGATTTTAATAATTGTTATCACCGCCCACGCAACCAATGTTCGTTTAATTATAAGATACGAGCAATTTTAAAATAATCATTTACCCTGGCCTCTAAGCTTCATAATCAAATGGACTAAGTTGAACAGTTAGTTACACCGGTAAATTATGGAATTGAATGCAAGTACGGTAACCGCATGTATGTACGTGAAACCATGTCTCCAATTAAGGTAAGAGAAAGGAAACATTAATCTGCATGTTACTATGGACGTATTAATGAGTTGAATCTTGCAAGTCACACAGTGAAACAGGCATGGTTGTCGATGCGTTGTTAAATGTAGCCGAAATAGTGTTCGACAAGACTAATTTAAGAATTTATTTAAGTTAAATCAGAGGATGGCGTATTGAATGAAACATTGGCGGAAAAATCATTAGCCTCGATTTGGAACACAGAACTAACGAATGTTTGGAAGAGAATACGGCATGAATCAGAACTGGGGGATAGATCCACTGAAAGACTCAGAATATAAGATTATTAATAACATGAGGGATCGAATAAATTTTCGCTTTATTAATCAACCGAATGCTCACTTTTGAAGCAATCCTCCATGTTTCATTCTTCAATTCTTGTCTTATTCTATCTATTAACTAAGGTCCCTTATAGATGGGACCACTTAATATTGAACATTTATATTGAATGTCTACGTAATCTACAATATTATTATTGTCTTTCTTTCAGCAGTTTGTTCTCTCAATTTCTTGTCTGGCCATCAATTATTTGAACTCCTTACCTTGTGAACTTATATATAACTAACTATTGACCTTTTATCCTGACGTGAATTTAAAACGTTTATGTTGGCATTATCTACCCCTCCTTGACCGGTGAGGTCACACATATGTACTGAATATTAAATAATTAGAATAAAGCAATCAGTCAGATGCGGAAATGTCATTTCACTGCTGTAGTTAACTTAAATGAACATACACTTGGTCCAAAATGCGAAAGTTGCATTTGGAAGGGCAGATCTTAAATATCAAGTGTGCATTTTCTTCCCATATCCGTCAAATATCTTAAATCAACATGTGATGAAAAAAATCCGAAATAATTTATATATCTTCTGAGATAATGGAATACTTTTTGAAAGTTGTTCTAAATTGAAGCAGCATTATTAAAATGATAATTTATTTATGGAGATGATGTTGCGTAAAAGCAATCTAATTTTTGTTGTTTTATATAATATGAATGCATTTACTCGTGCTTGTCGAAAAAAGTCATAAATAAGGTTTAGTTATTTTTTTTATCAGTCTGCATACTTTTAATTATATTTATAGAATGAACTTAAATTTTAAGTTTATATTCAGCATTTAAAACAGGTTTTTATTTAACCTTAAACAGTGGCAATATTTTATTTATGTTTATTCTGATAATCGTATTTGTAGGTGAATTAGAACTAATACCAATAATGGACCAGTTCGAGGCCTCCTTCAATTACATTACCAATCATGGCACAACTATGCTATTTCGTACTAACCTGGACGCACCTTTGTGTAAGATAATCGAGATAAATCTCAACAAAATTAACAGAGTAAGTTATCTAATTGTGATAAAACTAGAATTTGTTTTGTTTTTAGCTTTACTTTATTAACAGTTACATATAGACGACTAAACAGATATTCGAAAGTCGTGGGTTATAATTCTAGATAACATAAACGTTAAATTCACTATGCTTCTGCTTCTCTCTTGTTCTAAAAAAAATCGTTTGTAAGTAGTCACACGATTCACAAAATAAAATATAATGCCCTATGCAAAGCACTGATTTTAGACTAGATGAGTGACAATTATCCATGGCGATTTCGTTTGATTTCCTTAAATTAAAACAACTACTGTTTGCAAAAGAGATGATAATAATTATTTAAATCAAGATTGCGATCTTGATATAAAAACCAATCTCTTTATATAAATATATTTGTCAGTATAAACTAAGCATTGTATAATGTAGAAAAGGCAATTCATCCAGCAGATTGGTTTCGTTCTTATAAGGAACTCTTCACGTATTGTCAAGAATTTGCCAGGGACAGTTCATAAAAGGTTCTTATTAAAGACAAAACCGGTCTACTGGATGAATTTCCTTTTCCACATTCTACAATCCATAGTTTATAAGTATATCATGAAACTGGTGTTTGTATTAAAATCTCAAACTTGTTTTAAATAACTGTTATTACTGCCCACGCAACCAATGCTCGTTTTATTATGTAAATAATCAATTCAATGCCACTTTCCCAGGTAGTGTGGAGTCTGTTCAGTAGTGAAAGATTGGGAGTCGTTAGTTGAAA
This sequence comes from Eudiplozoon nipponicum, assembly GCA_029291075.1. Lineage (NCBI taxonomy): Eukaryota > Metazoa > Platyhelminthes > Monogenea > Mazocraeidea > Diplozoidae > Eudiplozoon > Eudiplozoon nipponicum. The sequence goes on from JAQBSW010001593.1 coordinate 91,089, forward strand.
ATTTAGGTCTACAAAAATGCCATATGGGCTCCAGTTAATTGAAAGGCTAACCAAGAAACATAAGCAATATACAAGGCTTTGATTATATTGGAAAATATATATATAAAATTGGACTGGTGTGTACATAAAGATAAAGAACTTAATTTAAAGAACTGTTCTCACCACCCACGCAACCAATGTTGGCTTAATTATTTAATTGTTTAACTCAATACCTTTTCCTCCGGTAGCGTGATATCAGTTCAGTAGTAACAGATTTGGGGTTATTAGTTTGAACTTTAGTTCTAAAGGGATGCAATATAGGCTCCACGTAAAGGAAAGTCTAACTAAAAAACATTAGTTAGTTTATAACTGAAAATTGCATGAAGCGTGCGACAGGGTGGCCAAGTGGTAATCGTTACCGACTCCGAAGCAGACATATCCAGTTTTAAGCCCTATCCACGGCAAGTTCTGGATAGTACGTGAACAGTTCCCAATAATGACGAAATCGGTCTACTGAATAAATTGGATTTTCTACATTATGCAATACTTAGTTTGTCCTTAATTAGAACCATCAAATAATCATCTTCGTGGGCGAAAGTCTTTGTAAATTATGCAGCAATCAGGATTTAATGGAGTAGTCTGTTTAATTCTGCCCAGATAGTTTAAACTTCTGAAACTCGCGCAAGTGATGATTATGTTGTTTTATAATTTCCAAATATAAAATCTAATATTTGCGAACTAGGCTTCTTCGTTTACTTGTATCTGTGTAAATTCGATTTTTCATTTATGTTCATTCTGTCGTTTGCTCCATGATGATCTTAACGCATGAGGTAAGTTTGATTTGTTTAAATGACTCATTATAATTTGAAGAGGCTTCACGTTTCAAAACATATGTATCGATTTGTTCGTTTCATCTATTTTCGAACTAAAATATCGAACTTAAGTACCCGCCCATGTATAATTTTTAGTTGAGCTATTATTATACATTTTTTAATTTTAATTAAGAAATAAATTATGTGTGGAAGTAAACACTAATTATAAAGCAAGTATGTGCAACACAGTTACTGGTCGTTGTATTTGTTGTTCGTTAAATTTGAATTCGTTTTTCTTAACAATGTTTTACCTTGCGGAAGAGATAGCTCTGCTTTACAGCAGCTACGATGATGGTAAGAACAAAAACAACAGATTAAAACTCGTTGGTTATGATCGAGGAGCTACTTGAATTTCTATACAGTCGTAGATTTTTAAGCAAGTTTTTCTCTTCACAATTTTTGCATAGCCCAATGTGTTAAAAATCGCTCTGTATTTCACTATTTATTTTGACTTCATTATTTTACAACATATAGCGTTAAAATTCTACATCGCTTTTTTTCCTTAATATATATTACATCGGAATGGTTTTTTATGTTTGTAGGTTCACTGGAAGGATTTGATTGCACATGATGATAAATGTAAGTTAGAATGGGCGGAAGTTGTGCACGGAGATAATTTAGTGGTTTGCTGGTTAATGGATGTAAAGGTAAGCTTCTCTCTCTCTCTCTATATATATATATATATATATATATATATTATATATATTGACTTATTGCAAATTACTCGAATGTATCATTTATTTTACGTCAATCTTGTAAGAGAACTCGGATTGTTTTATAGATTATAAATCCTTAAATACCTGTATAAAGTTCGTGTAAAAATGCCATCTTTCCAATTAACCATGATTCGTCCTTATCGGAAAATGCTTCAGTAATTTTAAGGACTGCCAATGAGAACTGATACCACGTATGTTTAAATCATAAGCATACCGTTAGTCTTCAGTACCGTTGTTTAATGTTTGTTTATGATGTTATGTTTGAGTCTAAATGTAAGATAAAGTATATTTTTGAACAAGCTGTATATTCAAAAATGTGCAACGTTTATTTCAGAGTACGACTATGAAAAAAAATATATATTTTATTATACTTTTGAATCGATGTATGAGAAAAAATATTACACATATTTGAGGACTACGTAGCCGACAAATATTGACGGTAAATATGATCGAATAAATTTTGTCGTATTAAATTTTGACTCTTATCGCATTGTCCATTGTGGCATATTCGTACGCGTATAAACTAGAAGCTTTTCAAAATAGGTCTTCCGACATTTTTGTAACCGCCTACACTACCATTTGACAAAATAACGCCAGCATGAATATACGGAACGCTTTGTCGTTGCAGTACCATGAATATGGGATTATGGCGTGTGTTGTAGACTAACACTTGGTGCCATTTTCTGGAGGGGGGTGGGGGTTGGACGGATCTAATTTAACATCTCAGCAATGGCCACGATTGGTGTGAGAATCTCTTATGTTACCCAGTGAGTCATTAATATATCCAAAGTGTAAAATCGGGGATGAGGTTGCTTCTATTGATTAACTATTGTCGAGGAAATCAATTTATTGGCATCACGTATAATTTCGAGTTTAGCCATTTTTGACAAATACTTGGTGTATTGAAGCATAACTGTTTCTATTGGAAATTTATGCTTCAGTAAACAATGTATTTCTGAACTCATGTGCTAATTTATTAGTAGTTTCTACGTATTTATTTATTACTGATTTTGTAGAGGACATAGTGTTCCTCTTGCAGTATCTTGTTGCTTCGTCTCACTTATCTACTGCATTGTTTGTTTCAGACAGTCTATAACAAAAATGAATGACAAAAAATTCAATAAATGATTTGCATTTTCAACTATAAATAACATCTCATAAAATTACAAATTAATCGAGAATGTCTAGATTTCTAGCTACCAATCAAAGAAAGTCCATCACCGAGCTAACTCTTCCATATGACACATTACTTTCAGCTACAATTTTATGCAATAAAACACATTTTTGTGCAACATGTGCACTAGCCTAATTCAATTAAACCGGTCCGAGTAAAAATTATACGCCTTTACTTTAGTTGCGTTTGGTCTTTAGAATTTTTCTTCAGTTTTTGAAATTTTCACTAACCAATACAAAATACAATACAATAAACTGATTTCTAGATATGTCGCACTGTGGAATAAAGTTGAACCAGTTCCAATAATACATGACTAGCTAGGTCTCAACACTCAACCCTGTTAGTCACTCGACACACACATCATTTTGTCTATTCAATTCGGTCTTTGTTAGTGTGAGTCCGGTGCGATGGGATCATGTTACCGATAGTGTGAAAAATAATACCCCTCCTGCGGTTCCAACCAACCACGAGTTGCTTCACTGACCTGGCGAGCAGGATGCTAATTTTACTTAACAAACACTGGTCCAAACAATATAATCGACGTTCTTCAAGTAAGTTCGATGTTGATGGAACATCAAAGAATGGCCGTATAGCACTGTTTGGCTTGTAAACTTTGCCTCTGGTTCATAACTCCTGACGAGCAGCTGGCAATAAAGAACACGAAATCCAACGAAGAAAAGATTAACTAAGCTTCATTCCGTTACATTTCCCGGTGCACAACGCGTCTGTTTCCGTGATTCATGAGGTCTTACTGGTTTCATCAGTCTTAAGCGCTCTACCCGTGTACTGTTCATGGCAAGTGTTGCAATACCAAACATTTCCAAATTATTCTTGACGTTTCGCCAAGTCGTTTCTCGTCCAATCCTCAGAATCTCATCACAATATTTATGGAAAATTTGATATTCTCATTCGAGATAGATTTATTTTTATGTATTTAACTTTCTAAAGTTTAGTTTTGTCTAAATATCCCATTATATATTTTGGAAGGAATGTTGGACAATTTGGCTGTAAAATCTCCTATACGAATGTGTATACACACAGTAGTGGAGTAAAATCTAACTCACTATATGTAATTTATACGTAGTCTGTAAAAGGTAAAAAAAATTATGATAGCCGAGTCGACACCTAGTACCATTATTATGGCTGCCGAGTCCGTACATGGTACAAGCATAATAGATTTCAAGATATGCCAAATTTCCACAAAATTGGTATAAGGATTTTTACGCTTTAAGCAGCAGACCATAACGGATGGACGCTTCCTGATCACATTTAATGGCTCTCTGTAGATGGTATTAATTTTCTGGCATCGAAACGCATCGTCAGCGTATTCGATGTCAAAAGCCGACCACCCCCGCCTATTTCCACTCCGAGACGTGCCGCAGTGACCTCAACAATGGTTGTATCGACAATATAATTAAACAGGGTAGAATAATGACAAATTCTTGTTGTATGCCGAAGCCAATCGCAACAGGTTCAGAAAGGCTCTTATTAGTGTAAATAAACGTCGACTAGTTATTTTAAAAGACTACGGGCAATCCTGATATTTGTCCAGGACGCCATTTAACATAGCTTATCAAAACCGTACCCGCGAGTAGTCTAGGAAAGCAATAATATTGGGCCACTGATAGCAGTGATGAACCTCAAGAATAACGAAGTACATGGATTTCGTTCACGTGTCTCATTCTCGGTCAAATTTCTTCCTGCGTTGGTTTATTTCGCTTCTCTCATTCTTCGTGAATTCTTCTGATGACATTATTAGTGACCACAGAACAACCTGATACAAAGGTATTTGACAAAATTGGTCTTGTTACCTTTTTGTGGATTGGCACCACAATTGTACTCGTTCACTTTTTAGGAAGGCTTTCCCTCCATATGGCCTGTCCAAAACCTCCTGAATCTCTTCCCCTGAACTTAAATTTTAAAAAAGTCATCGTATTCGGTGTCTTTGGAGTCGTTAAGTCGAAAATCAATCACTTCATCATATGTAGGATTATTTATGTATATTTTGTACGAATTTCGATGGGCCACTTCACTGCTAACCATGTCGTGTGCCTTTTATCGAGGATTGAGTAGTTTTAAAAAATGCTTGTTAAGCATGGCTTCAGAGTCTGTTGAAATCCATACTTTCTTTACAAAAAATATTTATACGTGGGATTTTCGCATACAATTCAAGTAACTTATTAGGTTTCGACATTGGTTTCATCTCATTAACCTCATTAAACCAGTGCTTTTCTTTTTGTGTCACGTGCCTTAGCGTAGACCGATTGCGAAGCTTACGAAACAGTGTGCCATATTTCTCTTAGCTTCGTAGATGATGTCGCATTGTGAAGAGTTTTGGTGTCAGTAGAGTTTTCAACTGTGCTAGCAGGCTTTCACATAGGAAGTCAAGCGGATGATTGATCATGCTCTTCCTTCATAGCACTCCGGATTTTATTTGGTCTGTTGTCGGTCGTAGTTAAATGTGGTCCAGAAGCGCATAGGCGTATTTGAAGTTACTCTTATTCTAGCGGCTTGAACACAGTCATAAGACCGTTTACTTGATACCGTACCACACCCGTGATACACTTTTGCGTCCTGGACATGAAACAAGCGACGTCTTATTATCAGTACGTGGTCTCCTGAATTTTTTTTTGTTTTGAATTGCGCAGTGCCATCGTCATATATAGAGTATCCACTGGTTTCTTTTTTCGTTGGTAGTTCGGCAAAGATCCGATTAATCCCCATTTCTAAGTACGTATTTAGTTCCTCTTCGTGGTGACTGGTTACTGGTTCGTCGCATTACTCCGAAGGCTACCACGTCATTCGTAATATCCACTGGAAATGAGGTACGATCTAATCTTCTAAGTATGTGGTCTATCTGGATACAGTGATATGTCACCGTCCCATCTGCATGTATCACATCACTGCAACTTGTAGTAAGATGCAGCTTGTTGTGGTCAAGTTAAGGCTAAGGACATGATGCGGTTAACACAGCTATATTCAGCCGGAGCCCATCTTCTTACCGCTCCGTTTCTCATACTGATTTGGCATTGAGATTAGCGGAAATCACTAATATGTGGGAATGCCGTTCAAGACCAGTGGCCAAATCTAGTTTATTTTAATGTGACCTTTCTTTCCTATAAATATAATGGCCACGAGTTGGCTCGTTTTCATTAAATATTCAAAGAACCAGCTTGCCTACGTGGAATATGGCATAAAACAAACGAGCTTGCAACTTTCCAGTCAATTAGGGTTGGTAGTGCATAATTGTATAGAAATAAGTGACACAATACGTGGGTGAATCATTCTCGTCTTTTCTCGTAAGTAAGGCCCAAATGAGAGATTGTGTAGATCTTGTCTTCTAGATACAGGCGATGGGGCATTGTGCTTTTGCAGTTCATCAGGAACAAATTTTAGACTATCATATAATCTAGGTTGAGCGCGAGTATCACCAAGGTCTGCTGAAAATCAACCTTGCGAATTGTATCGTGTGGCCTGTTTCGGTAAAAAAAAGTGGTCGTATGGCCAATCGCCTGTGGCCAGGCACTGACCTTTTATTGAATGTCTTAAGTTAGCACTATTATTATTTCCTCTTTGACGAGTATGCGAAGACTTTCGACCTTCCCTGACTCGCATAAAGCACCTTCCGTCATGGAGGCCCTAATTTCATGCCCATTCACAGCAACATGTTTTCGCCTATCTGCCCTGCGAAACAATAGATAAAATGACACTTCTTTGTACTGAAACTGGAAACTAATTAAAAAAGCCAGGATAGCAAACTTGACTCCGCCTTACAATCCGACAATCTTCTGCTTATCAAAATTAATCAAGTTCGTATTAAATTTTGAACATTATCGTTTGCATTAAATTTACCCAACTTCTTTAACTTACACATATAAGCTGTCTAATATCATCATCATCATTTCCAGCCACACAAAAGTCAAGTGACTAATGTTTCACTGCCATATAACCATAAGGAGTGAAACAAAAAGTATACAAGTGAATTTAGATAAATTATTATTGAGATTTACGAGAGAGGGAGAGGGGTAGATAGAGAAGGAAAACCTTGCTACTATGAGTAAATTTATCAGGATAACTCACAGAAATGAGGCAAACTAAACCTCTCCACAACACCATTATGGCCAAGTTAGCATTCGGGCAAGGCGACATCAGCAACACAGCTTCCTTGCGGATTTCACCGTATCACGTCATAAACAAACCGAACCTCGCAGCTAACTTTGCCCTACTAAGAAAAGAAAGTTACGAAGATGATTCTACTATACATCTGCAACAAGATCGCCACTGAGCTCGATTCGCTGCCATATCGCTAAGGGTTTCTAACCAAGAACTGTGATGTGCACGATGACCCCATCCCGGCAGACGAGTGGATCCTATACTACCCAATTTGGATGTAAGTGACTTTAATTGTTTCTGCCATGTCAAAATCTGCCCACCTTGTTTCTTACGCCAATTTGGTGCTGGATGAGAGAAAAGAGCTCTATTGGGCAATCGGAATGAGGGCATACGCAAAACGTGACCGAGCCAACGAAGTTGATGGAGCCTTATTTGCTTTTCTAATAGATATTTACTTACTCGGTTGTAAATTCAGTAGAATTATGAAGAACCAAGTTTTATTGAAGAAAAAGCTTATACTTGTCGGCCCGTAGCCACAAGAATTTCCGGTTTGGGGGCCGGTGGACACTTGCCAGTTTTAATAGATGCACTATCTTTAGCAGCTTATGATGCTCGAATCGATTTTTCCGACTGTTACCATGTACCATGCCTGTTTGCATTAGCTACAATGCAATAAAGGGAAAACTGGTGACGCTTCCTCAGTAACGACGCCTAATTCTCACCAAACGCACAGCGGATAGTTTCTTGCCTTGCTTGATGCTTAAATGATCTTTTGTGAATGCCTTGAATTATTTTTCCGTTATATTTCCACAGGATTTTGTGAAGTTCACTGCACAAGTTATTGATGATGTGAGATGTATGCTTTGTGCATGTTTAAGCTACAACTACAATAAAGTATGAACCTCGCCTTGAACTTTTTAACTGTCAGCGTTGCTCGCAAAATAGATCGTTTCATTTTCGCAGATCAGTTCTATTGTATATCATAATTTTCAAAAATTCACTTAATTTTTATCAGTACTTTTGTCTAAAAAACTTGTTTCCTTCTTGTTTATTAAAGGATGAATTGTCTGTTTATGATATGAATACTGGCGAGAAACGTTTCGACTTGCCGCTCGAGATGGGATCTGTGAGCACTTTTACGGGTCGTCGGAAAGACTCTCTTGTATGTGTTAAATATTAACGCTATTTCACAAACTAACTAATTGGATAGGAACTTTTATTAGTTTGAAATCATTTACCATTTTATTCATATTTTTCTTGCATAATTTCTAAATAATAATAGGCATCAACTTAATTTATCAACCGGTGGAATTTTTCACCGTGAAAAATTGCTATCCTGCTCCCGATTGAAAGTCTTCCAACTGGTCATCGTAATTTTAATCGTGTTTCATTATATACATATATAGGTATATATATATATATATATATATATATATATATATATATATATATATAGAGAGAGAGAGAGAGAGAGAGAGATTTATTTATGTAGTGCGCGTGTATTTTCGTTAATGTACGCTTAAATATATCGCAACCGGCTAGTACAGAATTAACAAAGTCTGTTTTATGTTTAAGATTAATTAATGAACAAATTTATGTTAACGTTATTGAGAAATGTAATATGTAGTTTTTATTACGTTATCCATCTCGTTGCAGTAACGGAAGTTGACGTATTTCAAAAAATCGGTTTGGTTTGATGACCCAATGTGTCGTGCCGCCATGGACAACCGATTTATCCAATCCGATTTATAAAATGCCTTGCCTCTCTACATTCCGGGTGCACGACGTAAGTTTCCGTGACCCACTTGTTCGTGTCGTTCTAATGGCATCGCCATGTCTTGTACTGTCCACTGAAAATGTAGGTGTGCTCTTTCTTAAGCTTATAGTTTGGTGAACCAATATTTCAAGCTGACATAGATGACTAATTTGTCCCAGACGATATAATTAACGTCTTGTCTCCTCGAATTCCGAGTTCATGGCACGTGCGTTTCCTTGAATTATTTGTTCCTGTCGTTCTGAAAGCATCGTTATGTCGTGTACTACCCAATGAAAATTGAGATTTGCTGTTTCTTTAACCTATAGCTTGGTGACCCACTATGTCTGGCTGGCATGGACGATCGATTTCTCCCAGGCGATTTAAAAAACGTCTTGTTTCCGAGTATTCCGTTTTTACGACATGTATGTTTCCTTGACGTTCTTGTTCCTGCTATTCTGAAGGTATCGCCATGTCGTATACTATCCACTGATAATTAAGGTATGCTATTTCTGTAGCCTATAGTTTGGTGAAACACTGTCTGGATGGCATGAACGATCGATTTCTCCCAGGAGATTTTAAAGAAACCACTTGGTTTCCCTGCTTTTCGGTTTCACGAAATGTGCATTTCCACGACAAACTTGTTGTTTTCGTTCTGAAGACGTCACTTTGTTATGTACTGTCCACTGAAAATGTAGGTGTGTTAGTTCAGTGGATGCAAACACAGTTTAGCCAAACAAATATAAGGTAATTAATCTATTACCTGTAGTGCAACATGCTTCTTTCAAAGCTATTTCAGCTGCCTATAGCGTATTCATCAACAACTAGATCATCGTGGGTGGGAAGTGTGAGCAAGCTTCGATTTGTATCTAGACGATTAAATTTGAGCGCATGTCTATTATATATTTTAAACTACAAGTTCATTGACACGCGACAACTGTTTTGAATCTATGAAGAGATTTCACCCAGGTTCATAAGCTTCACAATGAGCTTGCTGTTGATTACATTGCTGGTGCAAATCTTCATTGGCTTAATGCTGCTAACAATTTGTAAGCAAATCAGTCTCCTCCATATTTTAAGCACAGTTAAAACAAATCAGTTATCTTTTTTCTAACGGAATTAATGTGCCTCTATTTTATGAATTGCGGCCGATCAATGTCTTAAAAATTTCCTTAATCTATCACTTACGCCTAATATTATTTTATTAGCAGTGTCACCTTTTGAGCTTATTATGAGATCGATATCGAAGCTCATTATTTAGATATATTCCAGAAATAAGTAGGATGAAAGCTACTGGTTTGGTTACTTTCTTAATACTGGAGCAGAACACTAAAAAAACATTGAACTTCCAGCTTCCTTTTCTCGATCTCATGCGCGCTTAGACACTTGGAATCTGTGAGATTTTTCCTCAAGAGCTAGCTTCTAGTTCATGAACTGCTAGCACAACTGCTCAAGAGCAGGCTCCTATTATTTGCTTCCAGGTGACCAGAATTGTTCGGGGCACATCACATTGTGTCACATTTGATTCTAGTTTACAGAACAAGGTGGTTCTACAATTTTAGTGCGTGAATGATCTAGCTAGGTATGGGCTTGCATACATAAATATATACATAAATTAATATATAAATCAATGAAAGTATGTTTCTCACATAGTGAACTCCTTCGGACCCTTAAGGATATATGACCTGAGTATATCTGAAGGAACTCCTATTTTACTCTTCGTGAAACAATTTAGACCTAAAGCAGCTTATGATTCGTTTACTGGCATATTTTTTATAAGGTATTCAGTGGAACGTATCGCCGGTCCTCTTCCGTTTTACTTTTCTTTGAGCAAGCGAATGTTAGGGTGGAAATTAATTATAGCCATACGTGGAATTTTCTGGAGCATCAGAACATGTTTTAATAGTGACATAGTATTGTCCTTTTAGTATTAGTATAACTCATGATACCACCCGTTAGAAACATTGACGATGGCCTGCCGTACTTCAGACCGAAAATGTGTATAACTACGTATGTTAACTTTCCTTTCAATATCTACTGTATTGTGCAATATTTTCATTACAAATATATTTGCTTTTGACTGCCCAATTTAGAGCTTCGGAAGTTTTGGAAAATTTTTAAAGCGCAACTTTATTCTTGTGTTCATGTCAGTGTCATTTGATGTTCTTTAACATTTCATGCCCATGCACCTCAAACCAGACTTACTCGTTTTGCTCATGCACACGTTCTCACCTGACCATTGTTCTTATTAGCAACGAAAACCAAAAAAATAATTGGTAGATCAAATGTTGTAGGACGCCATTACCACATCGAGTGATGGCCCGTAGCCATTGGAATTTTCGGCCTGACGACCGACGGGCACTAGCTAGTCAACTCGGGAATGGCGTCATGAGCCTTGCCGAGTCTAATCGGACACTGCCATCACCCCGTTTCATGTGAAGCATCGGATTGGTCTAACTACGCAGTAACACTTAGCGGTAAATGGGTGGTGCCAAAATGAGAGCCAGCATGCCTGACACGAAAGGCAGTTTTGTGCTGCTGAAGGAAATTGACTACTGGCCTCTGGGCAGACAGTACTCATTAACATTGGTCGGCAGACTATCTAAGAGGAAAAACTGAATATAAACCATTCTCATTGGAAGTGGTCGACCCAGTGTTTGTTTACAGCCCACATATAGACATGAATCCATACTGCATCGGCCGTCACACGTGATAAAAGAGTCGCTTTATCTGCTGAGTCGTGCAGAGAGGATAAGAGAAATCGAGCTACTTTAATCCCTAAATTCTGCCTCTTTTCCTACTCTCTTCTCTTCACAATCTACCAAAAACTCTGTTTTAGATGCTATGAATTTGTTTGATATTGATCATATCACTAAGCCCAAAATCGGATAGCCAAATATCGAAACTAGTTCAAATAAACTACCATGCATTAAACCTAGATTAGGTTTTAACGTCAGCATATTTAATGTGCGAGCATGGAAACAAGCTGGACAACAAGAAGCTCTCGCACGTACATTGGATAAGTTATAACTCGATATATGTTGCGTATCTGAAACCAGAACACAGGATCAAACGAGCACTGCAGAACTGAGTGCACCATCCTTATTTACGCGTTATTGGCTTCGAACCTCTGCTTCTACAATGTATTCTAAAGTCGAAAAGCGGTGCGTCGGTATTGTCATTAGTTCACGAGCTGAAGCTTGTTTTTTTGTTATTTTTCATTATGGTTATTTGGTAGTGACACGTTAGATACTAATGACTTTTGTATTGCCGTGCATGATAATGATGATGTCTACGTCTCATTTATATTTAAGCTAGCTTTTCTATTGATTAAATTTTATAAACAATCTCTTCGACTATCTGTATATGCTAAGTTTCTTCGTCAGTCAGTCTACCGTCGTCCTCCGAGGATGATCATGGAAGGTCGAAACGCGTCATTGCCTGTAATTGACGGTAGTTTTTCTTTGTTGTGATACTACTTCTATTTAAAAAGATTGGTGTTTATCTCAAGCTCGCAAACTTGATTTGAAGAATTGTTATCACAAAATGCACAGTCAGTGATTGTTTAACGGTATAATATGTACATGTGGCGAAAGCTGCAAAAAAGATAATATTCGTGACAGCATAGAAATTGTGCAGCTGATATTTTCAGTTAGGTACAATGTGGGAGAGACAAATAGAGGCAGGAACCACATGTATGATTTTTCATACATTATATAGGCATTGCGGTTTGATTCTCGCATTAGTAATTATGACTAGCGGTAGTTTTGCTGTGTTGTGCGACTCTCCTGATAAAATGGGATTTGTGTTTATCTTTCGCTCGAACAATTACACCTTTTTTTTACAGAAATGAAAAAGATCAAAATAGAGTGTTAGCGATTTAATAGTTTTTTTCAAAAAATTTCTCTAAGACCAGTTACTCAATTAATTATATTACCACGTATTTAATAAATACGATTATGACAATTTGTTATTTATATTGAAAGTATAAAAATTACGAATTAATTATTAAATTAAGCAATGATTTTTTCGTCAAACTAGGCTTGCGTACTTTGGATAAATACCAATCCAAGTTTTAAAAATTGTTAACTATAGCAGAAATTGCGTCAGTTGCACGTACATACGCGTTTCTACTTTCCTTAATCATTATCGGAGCACAACGAAAAACTGGCTGACGAGAATGTAATGCATTTGTAAGTGTAGCTTGCGTTAATTATGACTTACATGTTTTAAATACAATTTCTGTAGCATGTTTCACTTAATTTCTAACTTGTTAATTTGCGTGGTCTTCATATAGATAGTGCAGTTTAATGCGCCGTTGCTATTTGTTGAGGGTTCCAACGAACAGTTCTGTTTTATTGCTAATTTAACTGTTAACTTTTATGCCGTCTTCTTTGTAGATCTTTTAATCTTATCTAATGTTTTCGTCTTTTCTACTAAAATAGATGACTATACCATATGTTCGTACTCTCATTTATGACTGCTGCATTTATGGTATTATTTGCTTTTAGATTAAGTATTAATGTGTAGAGGCTCTTTTCCTATTGGCCAACGGGAATCTGAAGATCACCAGGGTCGTGCCAAGCCCCAATATAATTATACTATCTAGCATTGGTGTACATCGGATGGTCCATCAAGTTTTACATTCCTGAGTGGCCGGCTGATCCTCTCATACTGACTTCCTTATGTACTTCAGTCTCATTCTCAATGTACTCATATCTGAGACTGGCATCGATGTCTATACTATGAGGCTATATATAAAAAATCGAGATGTCTCGGATAGACGTGTACGTCAATTCATGTGGTTTGCATATACTTATTCTATAAATGTTAACTTAGATTATAGTACACATATGCGTGTATAGATTGTTGTTTGTGTGTTGGGGGGGGGCGATGTGGGTATTTTCGTGTATACATGTTAGTATAAGAGAATGGGTATTAAGACCGGATATTAGTGTAGACAAAAATACTTTAGAAAGTAAAATAAATCTGTCTTGAATTAGGATACCACATTTACTACAGGCTGTTTTTTCCTGTGGGTATGGTGTCAACCCTGAAGATGGGACTGGAAATGAAGTCCAGAAAATTTGGAAAAAATTGAAAATCTGGTTCCAACGCCATTTTCAGACAAGCAACTGATGGACGGTTTCAGAGTGACGGGGCAAATGAGAACCCATCAATCAATACCAAACACAATATGTGCACCTGGAAATGTAAAGGAATCAAGATTTTACCGACCTACGAGTGCTATCAGTTGTCCATCACAAGCAAATTGTAGAATCAATTTGAGCTACGACAGCCCTGCGCAAGGAACAACAACATTTAATCATCATAATTAGCTTAGAATGCGAATTTAGCTGTAGATAATCGGAATGAAGTACCCGTGTCCTTGGCCTTCCCATTTCAGAACAATATTAAAATACGGAATCGTGATGTAGAATATGTATTTAAGATGACGTAGTAAACAATCGAAGTATGGAACGTTACGAGCCGGAGAACAACCCTCGCTCTCATCAACAAAGAACATACAACGGAACAAAATTACAAAAAACCGAAACCCCGCACGGACACCCAACAAAGAATTATAGCATGAGTTTAAACAAAGTATGTTAAAATAATTAATTGAATAATTTTGTTTACACACAAGCAACAAGTGGTAATCCAAACGTGAAAATATGTTTTTAATCTAAATTATGCTGAGTTAGTGACTCACGCAGGTGAACTTTTGAACAGGTGAGTTTATGTGAGCTATCTATAAATTTTCATTGCTCATTTTGTTTTCCTCAAATTCATTCAGGCATTTTTACATTTCACCTCATTTTTCACGCCGGGAAAAGTGTTTTCCTGTGATTTCAGTGAATCGCAGCCTAGTCTCAAGGTGAGAAATTTGATTTATATTTTTTTAAACCTAGTAACGTATCTATTTCATTTTTTTTCGAATTATAGATTAATAAAAGCATTTTCAGTTAATTTGCAACTGCTCAATGTAGAATAGTTGGCATGCTAGGTATAGGGTCTATTTACGAATATTCATCATTAAATTAACCATGATTCTTAAGTATTTATCTCTGCAGATTGGACTTTGTCGTTGGTGTTCCTTTTGTAGTATTGGGCTACACTGGAGGTGCTCAGCGCTCTTAAAGATTCCTATGTTAATTAGTTCATTAAAATAAATTTAGAATAACATGGTCTCAACACATCTCTAAGGATTGGTGACCGCTTGTCTATTTACTGCCCATACAACATTGAAGTTCATGGTTATGCGGCAGTGACTTATCAGTATATTATACTGCTTTAATGCAGTTTAAGAAATGTAGGACAGATTGGCGTTACGATCTTCAATACGAATGTGTATTCAGGCAGTAATGTATATATTAATTATGTAGTAGGTGTTGTACACCTTTTAAAAAACTAGTTCAAATAGGATCAGAAGAATAAACCAAAGTCAGCATGACCGTATAGTATAATCTCATGTGCACCGTCGTTTCGTGCTTACTGGCAGCTCATCAGTAACAATCGATATTACGCCATATGCCTAATATATATTTGGGTGCGGAATGTGAGACAATTGGACGGTACAAATTCACATACGAATATGTTAACCTGCAGTAGTGCAGCTAAATTCATATATAGAATTCGTCAATGCGACTTCAAACCCAACTCACTATATATAAGATTTACGGAGCCCATGAAGGGTAACAACACTATTGGTTGTTGAGTCAGAACCTGATGCTAAAACTATGGTTGTCGGATAGGTATGTGGTACTAACACATTTGTTTTCAAGTTATGCTAAATTTCAACAAAATTGAGAGTTATAACTACTTCTAAACGCTCGTTACTCCAGCAAACCTAAACACTGGCCTTGATCGATATCATTTCTTACTTTTCGTTATGATCATTACATCCTTCAATTAAATATATGACAGTTAGGTACACACACACACACACACACACACACATATATATATATATATATATATATATATATATATATATATATATATATATATATATATGCAATTATGTATTGGGATTTGCGCACCTAGTAACTACAATACAATAGAGGCCCTTTGGTCACTACCATAAGAGAGTCTCTGGGATGCCAGGCCCGGAAAATCCATATATGCGGAATGATCATCTGTCTTGGAACACTTAAGTTCCTCTGAACTAACTTTACAGGCTCGGTATATATTATATATAGTGAGTTGGCTCTGAGGTCGTACTGTCGTAGACTGTATGAAGTTAATTCCACTACTGCTGATATACACATTCGTATAGAAGATTGTAACGACCAATTGTTTCACATTCATCACCCAAATATATTGTGGGCTTAGGGCGTAATACCGGCTCCTGATGATGAGTCGCCAGTAAGCACGAAACGAATGTGCACATGCGATTATATTATCTGTTCATGCAGATTTTGGTTTATCCTTCTCGTCCTATTTGAACTAAATTGCTACTATGTACGCAATACCAAATACATACTTGCATTTTTATACATATATTAGTTCTCTATTTCAAAGAATATATAACTACTTTCAATCGTTGTTCGCTTTAATATTTCAGATAGATTGTTTTTCATAAAATATTTTTTTTATTATGCTAAAATTTACTTTGAAAATGTAACGAAGTTTGTTACCGGTGTAGCAAACAGTCCTTTCAGCGAAAGATTAAGTTGAACATCAGAATTATTTACGTAGGCAGCATTGCGTCAGCATTTAACATTTGTTGCGGAACTGCTGCGTAGTTAGAAATATATGCAATGTTACCTGATCTTTTTTATGACCAACACAGGCTGAATTCCTGGTGTTTTGCTTTTTGAAGATATTTCGACAGCCTTTGGCGGCTGCTATCTTCAATTTACTCATGACCACAAGATTTGAAATAACTAATGAAGCAAGCGCGATATTTTTCTAGCCATATCATTTAAATATCGCGCTTGCTTCATTAGTTTGTTTTTTTAAACATGTAATGATTGGTGAACTGAAGAAGATATCCGCCAAATGATGTCGAAATATCTTAAAAAAGCAAAACAGCAGGAATTCAGCCTGAGTTTGTCAAAGCACAGATCAGGTAATTTTGCTAAATCAAGTTTCCCAATTTTTTATTCTTTTAAGCAATATTTAATGTTGTTTGTGGGCTGTATGAAAACAGGAAATGACTCATTCCTAGTATGGATGGATAATTTAGATTCAGAGATTAGATGGAGTGTCACCAAAAGCTGACGAGCACTGCCTACTAATGGTACCTGCATTCCAGGAGCTAACGAACGACGTTTCTTTCAGCAGCTGCAACCTTTTGCGTCTGGCATGTTTGCTTCCATTCCATCGCTACTCATTTAACACAAAATATTTGCTGAACTGTAAAATCAAATCTGATGCGTCTTAATAAACAGGATTTATATATCCTGATTGTACTTATGAGGTACGTGCTGCAATAGCCGTTACGACTTGTCTTCAGAATTAGCCTTTTTATTCTTGCCAAACGGATAATCTTAAAGCTAGATTCCTAGCGGCTAGTGAGGCGGATATTTTTATTTCTCTTAACCTATTTGGAAATAATATGTATTTATTTTTACGAAATCTGATGAAAAAATGAAATTTTTGTCACAATGATAGCAAGGCCCTTTGAATTTTAGGACGAGAAGGCCTGTTTTATAGTCTCATTTTTCTTATCCAACTTCACATTATTCAACATATAATTTAAAAATTTTTCTTAAAAAATACTATTTATTACTATTTAATTTATCAATTCAACATTAGTCATGCTGCTTTTCGTTTTTAGGGTTTTCTGTAGACAAGATTGAAGGTATTGACATGGACGAATTTCAGGTGCAACAGGTGTTTTATCCGTCTAAAGATGACACGAAAGTTCCAATGTTCATACTATCTGCAAAGGTTTGAAAGCAACTGTGTAAATCGATAATAATTAGTGTTGATATTATGGTCCTATTTTTATTTTTGTATTTAAATCGAAGTATAGTACGTGATGTATTATATATATATATATATATATATATATATATATATATATATATATATATATATCGTTTAGTTTGCTTTGGATGAGCGGAAAAAAACGAAATTTGCCACTAGTTGCGGTAAATTTTATTGAGTACTTGACGAGTTGCCAATAGAGAGCAAACTGGTCTGCTTAATGATTTGTGTATTAAGCAGTGTATCTAGTAACAAATAGGTTTAACTAGAATCAGAAGTATATACCAAAGTTAGCATTAACAAAAGTAGAAGCCAGTACTACGCCCTATACATGCTTGGCCAAGATATCTGGAATGTTTGGTTGATACAATCTCCCATATGAATGTTTATCTAGGCAGTAATGGGGTTAACTTCATATAGAATGTTGGAGCAAAGCGTATAATCTTATGTCCGCCTGCTTTTTCATGCTGATTTTTTAAATATAATTTACGTCTTATTTGAACTCATTTGTTATTAGTTACACAATACTTTAAACACAATTGTATATATACATATATTTGTATATAAATGAATAGATACATGTTTATATACATAAACATAGAAAGTAAGTACAATAACAGGATTTGATTATATGCATGTTCTCGGTATAAACTTAATGTAGCAGTAGACAGCAAATTCTATTAATCATACAGACCGGTTTCATACTTATCTGGTACTCATCATTTAATTTACAGAATTTCAGTGATTTGGTTACCTAAATATTATATGTATTACATAAGAAAGCAAATGAAATTAATCTATTAGACCGGTACTTCGGTAGTAGTCAGAATGTCTGCAACTGTCGTTTGTACCATTAAGCCTTTTTCAGCGATACAACTCATTATTTACAACATCGAAGTTGTGCACTGCATGTACTCTACTGTTTTACGCCAATTTATGCTTTTTGGTTTAGTTTTTCCTTAAAAGGTATAGCCTTGTCCACTACTAGTGAGCGTGCAATGAGTACAAAACTGCTTTATTGACTAAATTCCATTTGACGTCTTTTGTAGTGTTCAGTTTATGCAAAAATTTGATAAAATTCTCTCGCAATACCTTGATTCAATATCACGTCTCATGCTCGCATTGTGTTTACCTTATAATGGAAGATCGGGAATGGTTAATTAGAACTTAAGCTAGAAATCAATGCAAATGAGGATCCACCTGAATAAAATCCATTGAAGTAAAATTTAATTCGAACATAATGAATGCTTATATTACATACGCTTTCCAGTATAAACTTATAATTTTATAGTGTAGAAAAGGCATTTCATCCGGTAGACCGATTTCATCCTTATTGGGAACTCAACACTAAATGTGATAATTAGTAACGATCAAGACCAATTTGTATGTATTTGCTGCCACGCAGCTTAATAATACTACCGTTATGCACGGTATTTTTTATGCGGTGTGACAGGCTAGATACAATGATATTAGAGTGTATATAAAGCTCGCAAATTTTATTTGTATAATTTGTTTTACCATTCGCACAACCAATGATTGTTTAACTGTACTATTCATGTATTTTAGGATAATGATGCAAATATTTTGTTTCCATGACTGCATAGTTATAAAGCAGCCAAAATTTCCAATCTAGTGCATTGTATGTAGACCTCTTCAGGTGAGAGTCTAGTATCTGAGTTTCCATGCCTTATATATGCATTGCGGGATGACCCTCGTTAACCAGTTCGCCTTTGTACTCTAATGATAATAAAGGCAGGTCGAAAAATTGATATTTCCATTTGTGCTAACAATGATTGTTTAAATAGCAATTATTTCTATTTCATTTAATAAGAGGTCGACACTATCTTTTTTTTGTTTATACTGACAAATTTATGTACTTAATGGGTCAGGTGTTTATATCAATATTGCAACGTTGATTATAGAAATTGTTATTATCTCCCGCGCAACCAATGTTTATTTAATTATATAAATCTTCATTTCAACACCACTTCCCCATGTAGTGTGGTGTCTGTTAAAAAATGACAGATTAAGGATGGTTAACTGAAACTTTGGGTCTAAATGGATGCCATATGAGCTCCACCTAAAAGAAAAAAGACTAACGGAATACTTAGTATATAACTGAATTGGGTGTGTAGTGTGCGGCAAGGTGGCTCAGTGGTTAGAGCACCAGATTCCGAAGCAGACGTGCCCAGGTTCGAGTCCTGTCCGCGGCAAATTCTGGCCAGTACATGATGAGCTCCCAATAAGGATGAAACCGGTCTACTGGATGAGTTGCCTTTTCCATATTATCCAATTCATTAAACAAACTGACAAATGTATGTACATAATGAGTCAGGTGTTTATATCAATATCACAAACTTAATTTAATTAATTTTTATCACCGCCCGCGTAACCAATGTTCATTTAATTATTATTCAATTTTCGCATTATTTTCCTTAATGTTTGTTAGTCACTGTATGTAATTTTTATGTTGTCTGGTTTATTTTGCTTCTTTCTATTAGATAACGATTTTTAAAATTTCATCAGAACATAACTTTATTTGTACTTTATTAAAAGTATACTGCCTTCCTTTCCTGTTTAATAGTTTATAAGCAAAATTGCGTGTTTTATAGTATATATGTTGTGATGCAATATTCACTAGGACGGTTTCATATATATTACAATCATCGTCAGTGGCTGTGCGCATCCACCAGAAGAGAGGGATGTCCCCAAAATCGTACGTTGTACATAAACTGTTCGCTATGCGTGGCTTAGATATTAAAAGTATGTAAATATGCATACGCTCATGAATACATGCATAAATGTGTATCCAGGTCTCCTGAATGATGCGCCTCAGAATAGCCTACGCAAATTAAGCAGAAATAATCAGGACTTAAAACTGGACACTCATATAAGCAAGTATGTATTAGGTGTTGCGAACCTAGTAACAAATTAGTTAAGTTGTGACCAGAAGGATAAACTAAAGGCAGCATAAACGGAAAGTATAATCTCATGTACATTCGTTAACGTGCTTACTGGCGACTCATCAGTAGGAGCCGGTATTCGCATTTAACCACTATATATTTGGTTGAAGAATGTGGAATAATAGAACGGTACAATCTCCTAGACGAATGTGTAAACCTGCAATAGTGAAGCTAACATAATCTGAAGTCAACGACAATGCGACTTCAACGCTAACTCACACTATATATATATATATATATATATATATATATATATATATATATATATCGAGTCTGTAAAGGATACTAACACTATGGCTATTGTGTTAGTAACCGATACCAACATTATTGATACCGAAAAGGTACATGGTACTAACACTATGGTTTCCGAGTCGGTACATGATACCAATCTGATGTATATCAATTTATGCTAAAGTTCACCGAAATTCAGAATTACAACAATTTCTGAACACCTGTTACTCCAGTTAAATCCATACACTCTGGCCTTGATCGATATCAGTTATCACATTTCGCGGTAAGCATGACATCATTCAATTCAATATATAACAGTTAAATACTGTTTGTTGCGGAGACCTAATATATATGCAAGTATGTATTAGGTGTTGCGAACCTAGTAACAAATTAGTTCAGTTGTGACCAGAAGGATAAACCAAAGGCAGCATGAACGGAAAGTATAATCTCATGCACATTCGTTTCGTGCTTACTGGCGACTCATCAGTAGGAGCCGGTATTACGCCCTTTAACCACTTTATATTTGGTAGAAGAATGTGGAATAATAGGACGGTACAATCTCCTAGACGAATGTGTAAACCTGCAATAGTGAAGCTAAAATCATCTAAAGTCAACGACAATGCGACTTCAACGCTAACTCACACTATATAATATATAAATATATACCGAGTCTGTAAAGGATACTAACACTATGGCTATTGTGTTAGTAACCGATACCAACATCATTGTACCGAAAAGGTACATGATACTAACACTATTGTTACCGAGTCGGAATATGATACCAACCTGATGGATATCAATTTATGCTATAGTTCACCGAAATTGAGAATTAGAACAATTTCTGAACACCTGTTACTCCAGTAAATCCATACACTCTGGCCTTGATCGATATCAGCTATCAGATTTCGCGGTAAGCATGACACCATTGAATTCAATATATCACAGTTAAATACTGTTTGTTGCGAAGAGCTAATATATATGCAAGTATGTATTAGGTGTTGCGAACCTACTAACAAATTAGTTCAGTTGTGAACAGAAGTTCTTCGCAACAAACAGTATTTAACTGTAATAGTCTCATATAAGTTTGTTTATTCAGGTGCCTTGGTTTGTTCGGTCACAGTACGGCGTCAATTTTTCGATTGCATGTGCAATTGACGCATCATTTTGTTCAATGCTGAAATTTTCAGTTTTAAAATTGTTGTCAACAAAAGATCAGAGCAACTTTATCTACGAGTAAACAAGCGGTTGGAAAATCAGCAGGGGTTTCGATGCGTAAAATGGTTTGGCTAATTTAGAGACAATTTCCTGATCGAGAGACTATCAGTTAAATTCATATGCGGTACCAATGCCCTCTAAATAAAAAGCGATCTTAACATACGCGGGACGTATTTGAGCATTAGACAAATAACCAGGAAAATAAATAACTTGGAACTGCGTAGTAATAACCTGACCCTTGTTCTAACAAGTGATTGTTCCTAGCTGCTTGTTTGTTCGAAAAATTTTCAGAATATATAGCAGACCTTATACTAATTATTTATTGCTAATGATAATTATGTCATTATAATAAGCTAATGCTTTATCGTTATAGAGCCATAAAATTTGTTATGTTCGGGCTTTAAATGAACACTGTGTCGTCTATTCCTAATGATGGGATTTGGCATTACGGTCATGTATACACAAAAAGAACGACACGGCTTGTGAAAGGCTAAGAAAGAATAAATGGCGTGAGGCGTCCGTACGCCACATCTAATTCAGACTTTTCAGCACTGTTAAAACGAGGATTAACCTACGCAGTAGTGATCGCTATTCACCAAGCATGAATAAATACATAGCCTTACTAAACTAGAAATTGGATAAATTTGGACAATGTGCTTTGCATAATCTTTCGCTGTAAAACGTTGAATTTAATGTGCTATTGTTTGCGCAATTGAAACAGATGTTAGTTTCGAAATAGCCGCGAGAACAGTAAATTGTTTCACGAAAAAATACAACTTAGAAGCGTAATGTCATTCTAGTGTAGACAGTCAACTGACGATATCAAATCGAGATGCGCATATTTGCAACTTATTTAGTCTGTAGCTGAAAGTGTTTATATAAAAAATTACGTTTTAATTTTAATATGCTTCTCAAGTTTAAAGGACTAAAACTATTCTCCTGAAACAAATTATAATGTCCCTATCTATTCTGATGATCGTCTGCATTTGCCCGGGATGACATGTCGGATTTCAGGAAAGTGTGGAGGAAGGCAACTGCTGACGTTATCGGAGTATAGATTTTGTTACCATACGCACATTGAATTGCAGTCTATTCTATTTATTCTTTAGATGAAGTTCAAATTTTTAAAGAGTCAGTTTTTAATCCTATTGTCTCACCTTCCACTGGAGTCAAATGTGCACTAGATTAATCTCCATTAATGTGTCAACTGTGTTACGAGTTTAGTTTTATACTCCATTCTACCGATGTTTGCGTTTCCCATTGGGTAGTGGGACTGTTGGTCTCTTCAAAAACCACTAGGATATCAAAGAATGTTTCAATTTGTCTACGCATATGATTTAAAGAAATCTTCGGTGCTAATAATGTGATGGTGCAGTTGGACACCTTCTCGCTTTTTATCCCGGGTGCTCATGCTGTTTAGCACCGCTAATTGCTTCAGACGTTGGTTAAGACGAGTGATCCATCACAAACAATTCCTTTGCTTGACTCGGAAACGTGTGTTCATTTTATTCGATTAGCAACGTTCCATCGGTTGTCGAGTCAGACGTGTCTGTGGCAGAGGCTGATTTATTTATTAATAGCGATTTTATTTCATGAAATAATGACGATGCCAATCTTTCATTTGAGTCTGAAGGTGAACAAGCAAAAATTGGAATACACTTGTCGGTTTTTAGGCAATTTGTTTTGTGCATTTTAAATGAATGAAACTTCAATTTGCTATCATCTATTTTCTTAAAAATACGCACATTATTTCGGTTTTTGTTCTTTTTCAAACCATTTTAACAGGATGCTGTATTGGACGGAAGTGCACCATGTCTTCTATACGGTCACGGAGGTTTTAATATATCGCTTACTCCGTATTTCTCCCTTTCAAGGCTAGTATTTTTAAAACATTTCCGTGGAGTCTGGGCAATCGCCAATATACGCGGCGGCGGGTCTGTTATAATTAATTTTTTTCATCATGTTGATCTTATTTTTAATGGCTTGTTTGTAATTATCGCGTATATATATATATATATATATATATATATATATATCAGCAAAGTAGGTTGCCGAGTCATCTGTTCAGTGATATTATGATACAGTTTTTATTGCCTAGTCGAGAGTTCGTTGATTTTGTTTTTTCGTAATCATCATCGCTACCACCACCACCACTACCATATTCCTCATCAAATACATGATTTCACCAGCATGATTCACTGATTTTTCCCATTCAATTAGCTGCATCACTTAGTTACGCTGGTGCACACCTAGCGATGCTCCCAGGTGACACTAGTAAAGCTACCGTAAGCCTGCGGTTTATTCCTAGAGTCGCATACTTTTTCCCGTCTCCCTTACTTTCACTGTGGTTATTGCATTTCAGTGTGAAAAATTATGCCAGCCTTCGGCGAAACTGTCTAGAATGCTATTTTTGTTTTAACACATTTTATGCTGACAATTTATATAATTCGAGCTGATACCACAATCGACGGTTGCGAGACAATTGATAGCACTCGCAGGTCGGTAAAATCTGGATTCCCTTACATTTCCAGATACACGGCTTGTTTTTTTTAATTGATTGATGATTTCTCACTGGTCCTGTGACTCTGAAGTCGTTCTTACACTGCTTGTCCGAAAATGAATTCGAACGAAGGTTTTCAGAATTTTTGGGACTTCGTTTCAAGTTGCATCTTCAGGGTTGACACCATAATCGCTGAGAAAACTACTTGAGGCAAATGAGATATTATTATTCCAGAACTATTTATTTATAGTTAGTTTACTTCCTAAAGTATTTTCATTCTTCATAAAAATTCTCTTATACAAGTAGTGTAAGGACGGCTTCAAACTCATGGGACCTATGAGAACCCATCAAGCAACTAAAAACACAAGCTGTGCACCTGCACATGTAAAAGAGTCAAGATTTTACCGACCTACGGGTGCTATCAGTTGACCGCAACCGTCAATTGTGGTATCAGCTCGAACAATGACAGCACTACGCAAGAGACAACTACCTTTAATGACTATATGAAAACGAAATTTTCATAGCTACCTTGTCGTTACCGGTGGCGCTAGCCAGTCGACAGCTAGACAGTAACTTTGTGTTGCTTTGCGTATTTTGCTCAAGTCAAGTTTGTAAGCAAGATAAAATCTAGCGCCATTTTTAGCAGTCACGCCATTTGGAAAAAAAATATTGTCGATTTTTATGATCTCATGTGCTTCTCGGCCAGTTTTTTTCAGCATCAAAGTGCGCTAGAAGAGTTACTGGCGAGGATCAAACTACTGTACGCATATTTTGTGTTGCGACAAGCTGATAGCGGCTGTCACACACTGTATCATTGCATATAGTGAATCTGACTGGAATATCGGCTAAATATGTGTATTGTTATATTTAATTTTTGTTTCTTTATTTCAATTCTCTAATGACTCGGTATTAAATCTTATTTTCTTTAATTTTTTAAATGATTTTAACATATTTAAAGTGAATACGGCTTGAAGTGGCACGATGGGGGTCGCTTAAAAAATCAACAGAACACTTTTGACGACTTTATTGCGGCAGCCGAATATCTGGTGAAGAACAAGTACACCAATCATCAAAAGTAATTAAATTACATAGCCTTTGTTATATTGTTACATCATTTTATCTTGTTACCTCCAGTCGAGAAACAAACACGTGGCATGCACTAGCCAAATGAACGATTGCCTTTTTAACCACAACTGATATTAGAAGATTAATCAAGTTTTACGCATTACTTATTCCAAAATAAAACCTAGTCAATTTTAAGCGTCATCTTCACAAGCAAAATCCACACATACGCGGAAACCAACTTTTAACCAGGCAATTATTTAGATTGAAATGCACTGATTCTTATTACAAACATGAAATCGTTGTGACTGGCAAAACTCAGCTTTTGAAATTAAATTAGGTTCGCCCGCGAATGATAAATGTAGATTTGCAAACAAATGCATTCTCACAATCAATCATGATTACAGTTATTACATTTTAGTAGGAATAACCGCTTTGTGATTTGTTGATGTTTGCTTAGCATTACAGTTGCAACTGTATATATATCATCTTGAAACGGTTAGATGGAGATATAAACATCTGACCCATTAAGTACATACATGTGTCAGTATAAAGTAAGTAATGAATGGGCGACCTAGTGTTCTTTTACAGTCCACATATAACCATGAAACATACAACTTACAATGATTACATACTGCATCGGCCGTCGCGCATTATAAAAAGGGCCGCTTTATCTGGTAAGCCGAGCAGGGTGGATAAGCGGAATCGGGCTACTGCAGGAAACTTTATCTCCGATTCTGCCTCCTTTCCTTCCCCTTCCTCTTCTCAATCTAACAATATCACTCTTTTAGATACTATGAATATGGTCGGTGTATATCATATCACTGAGCCCAATATCAGGTTGCCAAATATCAAAAATGGTTCTAGTAGACGATCATTCATTAAACCTAAGTTAGGTTTTAACGTAGGCGCATTTAATGTGCGAACATTAAAACAATTTGGACAGCAAGAATCTCTTGCTCGTACGTTGGATAAATTAGAAATCGACATATATTGCGTATCTGAAACCAGAATACAGGATCCTACGTGCATTACAGAACTGGTTGCACCATCCCTATCTGCGCGTTATGGGCTTCTAACATCTGGTTCCACAGAATTCTCTGAAGCCAGTAAATGGGGCGTTGGTATTGTCATTAGCGCACGAGCTGAAGCTTGCTTAATTGATTGGATCCATTTAAATCAATGGACAACCCCGTTCTAAATGTTGCCTCTTCGTTGTATCTGAATATGCTCCTACAGATTGCAGCACAGACGAAAGGAAGGACGCTTTTTACTCCGTACTAAGCTCCTTACTCAGTAGAGCACGAAGTTCAGATATAGTCTTGGTTATAGATGACATGAATGCTCAAGTTAAGTTATTAAGTAACGCAGAATTTCATTTAGGTGGAAGATACTCTTTAAGTTCGACGCGCAACGATAATGCTGAACGGCTTTTGGATAGCTGCGCGAAACAAAAATTATATTTAAGTAATACAAAATTCAGATGTAGTGTTAGACGTTGCGCTACATGGCGTCCTCCAGCACCCGAAAAACGGTGGACTCAAATAGATCATGTATCAATTAGTTATAGATGACGTGGTTGCATCCAGGATTGTCGTTCTTTTTGGAACACTTATGTTGACTCGGACCATGCACTTATCTGTTGTAGATTTGCACTAAAAACTTTCCGGGAACATAAATAAGAATAAACCCCGAATTGATGTAGGCAAACTCGAACAACCGTCCTCCGACAAAAATATGAAAAATTTCTAAGGTCTAGTCTACCTGGTCTGGATAGCGAAAAACCGAATTTACTTTGATCCAAGATAAGTTCCACTATGCACAATGCAGGTACTACTGTATATGGCATTGGAGGCTCTTGTAGAAATAATCATTGGCTCTCTGTAAAATCTATGCAGATACTCGAAACAAGGCGGCAAATTCCACCTGGCTTGACTCAATAATACTCGCGTCAGATAATAGTCGCTGTTTGTTCCAACTTATTCGCGCAACAGGTCCGAGAAAATTGAAAGTTAGTGAAACTATAAATGATAGTAACAACCATTTAATAACCGATCAAACAATTCGTCTTGATAGGTGGGCTGAACACTTCAAAGATCAATTTTCCTGGGCACCAGCGTCAGTTCCGATTCCCGAAAGCATGTCTGCATCAACAGTGTGGAATGTTAGTCACGAATTACCATCCGAGTTAGAAATACGCGATGCAATCCCATCTTTTAAAAGCCGCAAAGCCGCAGGCCCCGATGATTTGCTTCTAGGATTATTTAAGGATGGTGGCGATATAATTTCAGGAGTGTTGACAAAACTTTTCCATACCATATGGAATGAGGAAACCGTACCACTTGTTTGGAATGAGTCGATCATCATTCCTATCTTCAAAAAAAGCAATCGTAATTCATGCGATAATCATCGTGTAATAAGCTTCGATTATCCTACTTCGTCTTATCGCTTCACGTGAATCACATACAAGAGAAGAACAGGCCGGATTCCGCGCAGGACGAGGTTGTATAGATAATATTTTTACGTTAAGGCAAGTTCTTGAACAGAGACATTTATATCACCGTCACACAATAGCCGTATTTCTAGATTGTAAGAGTGCATTTGATTCGGTGGATCGCAAATTTTGAACCATGTTTCGTTGAAAAGCGGTGTGCCCACAAAATGTGTTAATATTATACGCGCTGTCTACACAAATACTTCTGGTCGCGTTAAAGTCTACAATGAGTTAACGCATAACTATTTTTGTTTAATTGTGTAATTGATGCTATTATGAACAACACACTTCCACACATTCAGGATGCAGTTTTTGAAGTTCTCCCGGGCGATAAACTAATCGGTCTTGACTATGACGACGATATCGTACTATTATTCGACAATCGGGATGCTGCCCAGGCCATCTTGAATAGTTTAACAGACATTGGTCAGTGTTTCGTTATGAAATTTGCACCCTCTAAATGTAAGATACTGTTACATGATCACCCACCACTCATTCCAACGCTGCGACTGCAGAATGAAGATCTAGACATAGTCGACAGGTTTACATATCTCGGGAGCTCTATCAATAACTTAGGCATTATGTCCAACGAGGTGAGGATACGAACCACGAAAGGTAGAGTAGCTTTCTCGAAACTTCGTCATTTATGGAGAAACGCATATAATTCACTCTGCCTTATAGGTCGTGCTTACAATGCATCTATACGCGCATTCTTACTATACGTTTGTGAAACTTGGCCTCTTCGATTTGATGATTTGAGACACCTAATGGCATTCGATCAGCGTTGTTTGAGAAGTATAACACATATGTATTAGGTGTTGCGAACCTAGTAGCAAATTAGTTCAGTTGTGACCAGTAGGATAAACCAAAGGCAGCATGAACGGAAAGTATAATCTCATGCACATTCGTTTCGTGCTTACTGGCGACTCATCAGTAGGAGCCGGTATTACGCCCTATAACCACTATATATTTGGTAGAAGAATGTGGGATAATAGGACGGTACAATCTCCTAGACGAATGTGTAAACCTGCAATAGTGAAGCTAACATATATAGTCTACGACAATGCGACTTCAACGCTAACTCACACTATATAATGTATATATCGAGTCTGTAAAGGATACTAACACTATGGCTATTGTGTTAGTAACCGATACCAACATTATTGTACCGAAAAGGTACATGGTACTAACACTATGGTTTCCGAGTCGGAACATGGTACCAACATGATGGATATCAATTTATGCTATAATTCACCGAAATTGAGAATTACAAAAATTTCGGAACACCTGTTAATCTAGTAAATCCATACACTCTGACCTTGATCGACATCAGTTACCACATTTCGTGGTAAGCAAGACATCATTCAATTCAATATATAACAGTTAAATACTGGAGAAATAATATATGCAAGTATGTATTAGGTGTTAGTATCCTTTACAGACTCGGTATATACATTATATAGTGTGAGTTAGCGTTGAAGTCGCATTGTCGTAGGCTATATGATGTTATCGTTACTATTGTAGGTTTAAACATTCGTCTAGGAGATTGTACCGTCCTATTATCCCACAGTCTTGACCAAAATATATGGTAATTAAAGGGCGTAATACCGGCTCCAACTGATGAGTCGCCAGTAAGCACGAAACGAATGTGTATGAGATTATACTTTCCGTTCATGCTGCCTTTAGTTTATCCTTCTGGTCAAAACTGAACTAATTTGTTACTAGGTTCGCAACACCTAATAAATAATTGCATATATATTAGCTCTCCGCAACAAACAGTATTTACGTATAGCAAATGTTGGTTAACAACAACGAATAACTAACGTCGACATCCGTAGACGTGATTTTCGATTTGCCAATAAGTGCTCCTCGTTAGAAAAAAATAAGGCTCCATCAACTGCATTGGCTCGATCACGTTTTGCCTATGCCCTCATTTCGATTGCCCAGTAGAGCTCTGTTCTCTCATCCAGCACCAGATTGGCGTAAGAAACAAGGTGGGCAGATTTTGACATGGCAGAAACAGTTGAAGTCACTTACATCCAAATTGGGTAGTATAGGACCCACTCGTCTGCCAGGATGGGTTCCTCGTGCGCATCATTGTTCTTGGTTAGAAACCCTTAGCGATATGGCATCGAATCGAGCTCAGTGGCGATCTTGTTGCAGATGCCTAGTAGAATCATCTTCGTAACTTTCTTTTCTTAGTAGGGCAAAGTTAGCTGCGAGGTTTGGTTTGTTTATGACGTGATACAGTGAAAGCCGCAAGGAAGCTGTATTGCTGATGTTGCCTTGCCCGAATGCTAACTTGGCCATAGTGGTGTTGTGGAGAGGTTTAGTTTGCCTCATTTCTGTGAGTTACACGGATAAATTTACTCATATTAAGTAGGTATTCCTTCTCTCTCTCTGCGTCTCTTTCTCTCTCTCTCTCGCTCTCGTAAATCACTAATAATTTGTCTAAAATATTGTTGCTGTAATTTATATATTTTCTCTTTAGAACGAAACTGGTCTACTGGATGAATTTCCTTTTTTACACTATACAATACATAGTTTATACTGACAAATGTATGTATTTAATGGATCAGGTGTTTATATCAAATTCGCAGCATTGATTATAATAGTTGTTGTCACCGTCCACGCAAACAGTGTTTGTTTAATTATATAAATGGAAATACTCCGAAACCTCGGCCAAATAAATCATAAATTGCAGAAATTTTATAACCGTCAAACTGTAATTAAAATACTGAACACAATATATCTGTCGCGTTCGAATATTCGAGAGTTTTCATCCTAGTTATTGAGAATACGCTTTTTGATGAAGGTAGTTTATAACGGAATAAATCCTCGCTTAAATTTACAGGTTATAATAGAGAAAAGCATCATCTTTAAAAAAGAATATCGCAAAATATTTACTGAAGCAAACATGAGATTTAAGCCTAAAGATGAGCCGTAAACCGGCAGCTAGCTAAATTACCTTTTTTGCCAATTGCTCTTCTAGTGAATACGTATCATCAATTTTAATGACTAAATGAATTAACAGTCAATGTCTACTCTTATGCCCAATAAAGAAACGATGTTTTAACTTTACAGCAAAATACCTGATAGATGTAATGGAAGATGATCAACTCTCTGTAAGAAAACAGCCCAGTATTTTTTGTTTATATACATACAATTTTTGCCCAGAGCGCCATGTCTCTAGGACGACATACAATTTGTTTAGACTATTAAAGTTGAGTTCCGAATAAGGTCATTTTTCTTACCTTATATGCATCTCTGGTTGATCCACGTTAGCTAGATTGCCGCCATATTCTGATGATTAACATGAAAGATGTAAACGTGTCAGTGCGCACGGTAAACGGTAGTTTTCTTAGGTTATAACACAGATAAAATTAAATTTGATTTTTGTTTATGCCACGTTCATAATCCTGATACCAGCTCCTGTTCTCTCTGTCTGCGCAATTCAAGAATCCTTTATTGAATCTAATAGTGTTGTAGGAATAACAAATAATCTTTATTTCGACACAGCAAAGACAGAAATGGCCTAGACGAAGATACGCGTGTATATAGCTCTTTCTCTCTCTTTCGTGTATTAAAAGAGTGACGATAAAATATAATAATTTTAATGGGCTAAGAATTTTTGGTATTGATATAATAAAGGTTTTATCTGGAATTGTATAAATCATACCATCAATTGGAAACTTAAAATGTTTATAATTGATTTATTTTGTGCATTGTCCAAAAAGTAAATTGACCCATTTTCCTACAAGTGGCATTTCACCAAATTATAAGACGTGTATTAAACAGACGCAATGGACATAATAAATTTTATTGTGAAAGGTAATGAAAGTTACACCCGAAATAGAGTAAACCTTTTTATCTCAGCTAATTTTGTTCGTAATAAACTTCTCGAATGAATAATATTCATAAAGTTACGTTTGCCATGGATTTGTTAAGCTGGGCAGAAGGAATAATGAGAAACCGACAAATCGACTTATTATAAAGCATAATTAAACGAACATTGGTTGCGCGGGTGGTGATAACAATTATTATAATCAAGGTTCGTTTAATTATATAAATGTTCATTTCAATACCATTTCCCCATGTAATGTGGTGTCTGTTCAGTAATGACAGATTGGGCATGGTTAGTTGGAACTTTGGGTCTAAATGGATGCCATATGAGCTCCACCTAAAGGAAAAATTGACTAACCAAGTTACATTAGTTAGTATATAACTGAAAATTGTGTGTAGTGTAGTGTGCGGCAGGATAGCTCAGTGGTTAGAGCACCAGATTCCGAAGCAGACGTGCCCAGGTTCGTATCCTGTCCGCGGCAAATTCTGGCCAGTACTTGATGAGTTCCCAATAAGGACGAAACCGGTCTACTGGATGAATTGCCTTTTCTACACTATACAATTCTTAGTTTATACTGACATATGTAAGTAATTAATGGGTCAGGTGTTTATATCAAGACCGCAACCTTGATTATAATAATTGTTATCACCACCCGCGCAACCAATGTTCGTTTAATTATATAAATGTTCATTTCAATACCACTTTCCCATGTAATGTGGTGTCTGTTCAGTAATGACAGATTGGGCATGGTTAGTTGGAACTTTGGGTCTAAATGGATGCCATATGAGCTCCACCTAAAGGAAAAATTGACTAACCAAGTTACATTAGTTAGTATATAACTGAAAATTGTGTGTAGTGTAGTGTGCGGCAGGATAGCTCAGTGGTTAGAGCACCAGATTCCGAAGCAGACGTGCCCAGGTTCGTATCCTGTCCGCGGCAAATTCTGGCCAGTACTTGATGAGTTCCCAATAAGGACGAAACCGGTCTACTGGATGAATTGCCTTTTCTACACTATACAATTCTTAGTTTATACTGACATATGTAAGTAATTAATGGGTCAGGTGTTTATCTCAAGACCGCAACCTTGATTATAATAATTGTTATCACCACCCGCGCAACCAATGTTCGTTTAATTATATAAATGTTCATTTCAATACCATTTCCCCATGTAATGTGGTGTCTGTTCAGTAATGACAGATTGGGCATGGTTAGTTGGAACTTTGGGTCTAAATGGATGCCATATGAGCTCCACCTAAAGGAAAAATTGACTAACCAAGTTACATTAGTTAGTATATAACTGAAAATTGTGTGTAGTGTAGTGTGCGGCAGGATAGCTCAGTGGTTAGAGCACCAGATTCCGAAGCAGACGTGCCCAGGTTCGTATCCTGTCCGCGGCAAATTCTGGCCAGTACTTGATGAGTTCCCAATAAGGACGAAACCGGTCTACTGGATGAATTGCCTTTTCTACACTATACAATTCTTAGTTTATACTGACATATGTAAGTAATTAATGGGTCAGGTGTTTATATCAAGACCGCAACCTTGATTATAATAATTATTATAAAGCATGTCACGATTTGTGTTCGTGGGTTGTCGTTTTGCACAAGCAGTTTCGCGATGATTCGATTTATCGCAAATCGTGGCATGCTTCTCAATTTCTTTTTATTCCTGATGTATTTATTTATATTTATATAAAACAACCCTATTTAAATATCGAGAAGTACTCTAATGAAGAACGACATTTTGCGCCATACAGAATAAATTAGGCGAAAGCGACATCATCGACATTCAGACTGGAACTGGAGCTACTACAATGACGGAAGCATATAGGAAACGTAAAGAAAGAATTCCTAAGTCAGTCAACCCATTAAAATAATCATATTCTTCGAAATAGACAAAACTCGTATTACACTATTTGAATTTTTTAAAAAAACACTTAAAATTACACAGTAGCGCTTTTGCTCCATATTTTCAACTGATTTACTAAAGGAATAAATCAAAAAATTAATTTTGTTTAAGCATAAAAAAGAACTCTTTCTCTTTCTCTCTCTCCTTTCTCTCTCTCTCTCTCTCTCTCTATATATATATATATATATATATATATATATATATATATATATATATATCAGTTCAAAGATTCAAAAATGAAGGAAGGTATCTAAGCACAGCTTTGCATGGGTCGTCTAACGCCCCATTATAAAGTTAGTGCACAAAATTTTTTTTGCTTGCACAGTTATAGACATCGTTTAATTCACGCTTGTCTAAGCACATTACAACTTGTTTGGTGCAAAAATCAGGTTGGTGTTGCATGTACGACTATAGCTAAATATATTTTATTCTTTGAATTCTGAGACATACCAAAAAAACGTTTCGATTTTATTAAAGACTAGATGTGCTAGTTTACTTCCCTGTTTGGAGTGTATTTAAATGAATTGGTGTTTTCAAGAACTGTGCACGCAAAAGCAACTTGCTCACGAACCAGCATTACGTGAAGCTTTCGAAGCCTCATGCCGAATTGCTTAGTTAGGCTTCTTCTTTCAACACGTTGGACTGTTGTATATATGTTGTGTACTTTTTTTATGTCTTCCATTCAATAAACCAGTTGACGTGATGGAGCGAAAACGCTAACTTTTAATTGGAAATATTTTTAAAGATTGATATCTGGTAATACGTGTTTTGTCTATTTACAAAATAACTATCCTGCAATCATTGCCATTAAATGTGTTAAAATAATCATATTTACGTACTGAAGAAACTACAATCGGACGAAATCGTACGACTTGCTACAACTTACAAAGGACTTTAAACTGTTATAATGTGATCCGCTACTTATGCTGTACCCGTGATCGGGATCATATATGATCTTCAAAACTCATACAAGACGATAGATAGAAAGACGACGCAACAAATATTGGAACAAGTATCAATGTTATTTTTTTAAAGATGAGGAAATACCTTTAGCCTTCAATGGTCGAATCTGAAAACATCAGAATTATTGGAAGGATTGTAAAAAGTGAAGTTGGTCGAGAAAACCTGATTTCACTACCGCAAACTAAGAACTCATTAAGCAGTGGTTACCTTAAGAAACTTTCCGATACAGCGCAGCACAAGGCAGCTGTGTCTCTGGAAGCCAGTCTAGCACGACGTAAAGTTTTCTTTTGAGCTAGTCGACGAAATTTGTGGTATACATTCAGGACGAAAAGGATGATTTATCTTAATTATTTATAACTGTTTACTAGATTTATACTGGAAAATCATTTTAGGCCTTATTTAAAATAAAACTCAAAGTATATATATATATATATATATATATATATATATATATATATATATATATATATATGCAATGCGGTTTGATCCTCGCTAGTCAGTTTGCCGTCGTACTCTGATGATGATCATGGAAGGTCGAAACGCGTCAGTGCGTGCGACTGGTGGTAGTTTTGTTATGTTGTTCGACGACTGGTTAAATACAATGGGATTGGTGTTTACTTCAAGCTCGCAAACTTGATTTAAAGAATTGTTGCTACCACCCGCGCATTCAATTATTCTTTAATTATCTTTGTATTTGGTCTCTATTATTCCATCTGGTTATTCCTTTTATATGAGCTAGTTGCTTGTCTAGGCTAGGAATACCGCTTATTTAAGCAAGGTATGCACATTTGCTTTTCTCACAGATTATTTTCCTTGTTCGTTAATTTGTTTCTGCTCCATTTTTAGCTGAGTCGATAATCTTGCCTATCTTCGTGAAATATAATTCTCTTACCTATCCAAATTTGTTGTTGCCTTTTTTGTTGCTAATGCTGCATTTGGTGACTTCTGTAAAGATTGGACTTACTGTGCCTGCTGAATATACTTATTGCATCTACTTATTCACAGTCAGTTGAATATCATCGTGTTGATGGGATTTTTGAACATTCATCAAGAGTTCTTTTTGTTTGACATATATTGCTTCCTGCATGTTGAAGAATTTTTGGGCTTTGTTTTCTGTGATATGGAAAAGTTAAGTGTGCTTTTTGTGTCTTGTTTAGTTAATACAATAAGTATTTGCTGATTAAGCCGACGTTGCCACTCATCTCTGGGTCAACCTACATGTCGTGGGTGTCGATGGATTCTATTTGCTAGATGCCATTTAGTTTGTCCTCTGTAGGTGCTTTCACAAATAAATCTCAAATTGTAAGCAGTAGGCAAATTTATTAAAGAAGACTTGATCTTTACCGTCTAAAGTAATCATGATATTTGCATTATTTCGATGCTTAACTTACAATTGACAAGTATTTTTGTGATGTGGTCTGTTCTCCTTGTCATTACTGATGACAGAAGATAGCAGTAAATTAGGTTTGGTAGATTTTTGTGTTACGCGAGTCGGGCAAGATCTTATGCTATCATAAATATATTTATCACGATAGCTGTTCATTTGCAGGGTCTTCTTTGAATGTCTTAACTCTCTGTTTACCTTGCACTTGAAGCATATATTTGTAACTCGGTTGCCAAGGCTATATATACCTATACAAGATTTTCTTCTAACGCTAATTTTATATCTTTGTCGGCTTTGTTGGCCTATACTAAAACTCGTATAAGATTGGCAGAGACAATAAGTCGCCCGCGCATTTTCTTTATGGTCCGCGTTGTTCAGTTAGATTCTGTTGGATATTTCGTTCTAGACTATAAAAGTAACCAACAGTAATAAGAGATTGCTTTTAATAAAGATTGCGATCTTGATATAAAAACCCGACTCATGAAGTACTTACATATGTCAGTATAAACTAAGCATTGTATAGTGTGAAAAGGCAATTCATCCAGTAGACCGGTTCCGATCCTTATCGGGAACTCGTCACGTAATGTCCAGAATTTGCCGCGGACAAGGCTCAAACCTGGGCCCGTCTGCGTCGGAATCTGGTGCTCTAACCACTGAACCATCATCGAATAATAACTAAACATCTGCTTGTGACGCGATGCGGTTTATGATGCGATACTAAAAACCGAAAGGTAGCCATATTACCGACGCCACCGTGCCTAAAAGCTGGTTTGGCCAGGATTATGTGTAGAGGTTAAGTTTGCCTCATTTCTGTGAGTTATATAGGTAAATACAATCTTATTGACTAGATCTCCGTCATAAATTAATTATTTAAATGATGTAATTTTTATTTCGTTAAATTATTTTTCTGCTCATGGTAATGGCAGTGAATGATCAATTACTAATGACATTTGTATTGAAGTCCGTGATGATGATGATGATGATAATGATGATGATGGTGATGAAACGTTTACTATACAGGCTAATATTTGGTTGGTTTCGTTCGAATGATCGCCATCTTTACTCAAAGTGTAATTTAGGTATGTGTTTAGTTACTCCTAATCGAAATATTTCGGTTTGACAGAAAAAAATAAGTCAATTTATTTTATTCATTTAGGAATTAGTTCCTACTATAATATATTAATTATATAT